>BLSH010059241.1:308636-323121 GCA_018402905.1 Glandirana rugosa | reverse complement strand
TTTGGACCCCGTAAAGCGGAAATTCTACTTTTGGGTTACCTCATCAATTGCACAGTTGTCTACCATTATCTGCTGGGGAAGTGGGAGCTTGGTGTAAGTAATGATTTAATGCTTACACATTACTGAGGAATCTCTTGCTGTCCCAAAATGACAGTGCTTGGTGTCCTGAGAAAACAATTACAAAGCATCAGTGCTGTAACGTGAAAGTAAATAATGCGCTTCCCTTTACCTGGAAATACAGTTTATATCTCTTTGCTTCCAATAGCCAAATGGATCAATGTGGGGTGAGGGAAAGGCAAGTATGAACAGCATTCATATTCATTCTGTAATGCAAAGCAAAATGGTGACCCTCATCAGTTGCTTATACATTTTAAAATATTACCCTAGTTAAAGGATAAGTACACCTTTTAAGAAAAATATTAAATGCACATCTTTTTGCAGGGAAAAAAAATGTGAATTTATTATTTTTTTTACTTGGAGCCTGTAAAGCATTACACCCCCGATTAGCAGATCGCAGATGCCACACAGGACTCCTGCAGACTTGTCAGTGATCTGTCTGCTCATACCTAGTACGGGCTGGCAGATACACTCTGACAGGAGGAGACAATCAACTACCAGAGCACTCAATGGCACCATCATAGTTCACTGAGCACTACAAGCCAACAGCCACAAAGGCTGTCAGTACTTGTAGTTTTCAAACAGTGGGCACCTGGAGAGGATGCCCGCTCGCTATCAGCGGGGGAGGGGGGGCTGCAGCTGCTGGAACATGTTACATGTTCCACCCTAAGTACGGGTGGAACATGTAACATGTTCTAAAAGGTGAACTTATGCTTTAAGAATTTTTTTGATCAAGGTAAAATGCGTGTTGTAGCCACACAACTGAATGTGAATGCAGAGGTGTTAATCTTTACATCAAACATAAATAACCTTCATTAAGATTTACTGTAATTAGCACCATGTTGACACCATTTGACATTTTGATTACTTTAATAAATGGTTTGTCATTGGAAATGAGGAAAAGTGATTGTTTAACAATGTTTTTTAAGTACTGTATGAACACAATGCAAGCTTTCATTGAATTGTTAATTTTGTACCATACATGTTCTAAATCACAGCTTCATTTTGTCGCATAATTCTTTATAGCTACATTTTAAAGATTCCTATTTATGCATTTTACTCAACTTCATAAATAAAAATGATCTGACTCCATGCTTGGAAAAGGATCATGGTAGTATGAGATATAATGCTGTCCTAATAGAGTACATTCTAACAAGTCCAGGAAATATCTGTATTGTATTCCTGATCTCTACATTTAGAACAGTTATTAAAATGTGTAAACATATAAATGTTTTCAGTATAAGGGATGACGCCTGTATTCCTTTATTTATTTTTTTATTTTTTTTTAACTGGATGGACTGATGTCTATATTCAGCCTTATCAACTATGTAAATATGTAACCATTATAATATCACATTCTTATCTCCATTCTCTGAAAAGTGTCATGGTGGCTTCTTGTTTCTGTATAATTAAAACACATGCCATGTTTTCCATTATTTGAAGCAATATTCATGTTGGCAGGTTTGTTGCCTTTCAAATATATAATTTGCTTCAAAGTTTTTATTGAAGAATATTCAGAGGTATAAAATACAATAGCAGTCATTTGCGAATAAGAAAGATGAGTTTTGAACAATTTTTGGTACATTGTATACATATCAGGAGGTAAGAAGGCATAACAAACAATACAGATCGTCTAGACATGTGTCGACCAGAAATATGACTAAAGAAAAGAAAAAAAAAGATCAGACAGGGACTAGGTTGTCTAGCCATCAAAGTTATCTGTACCGGAGTGTTCCCGGCCCCGTGGCGTAGCCGGCCGGGTGAGAGCATGGGGGGAGCCTTCGAAGCCCACAGCACCCACTAAAGGGATCACACTGTGCCGGAGGCAGAGTCTCCCCCCCCCACTCCCCCCCCAACCCCGCACACACCAGGCCAATCTCCAGTTTCATCAGGTCCGTCAGGAAGAACATACCCAGGTAATTTCGACTAGACAATGTCGAACCTGTTGTCTTACACATAACATTCAAGCTATTACCTCCCTGCATTGTGGGATAAGGGCAGCCAGCGTTGCTAGAAAGGACAGAGAAAGAGGAAAAAGAAAGAGAGGACAGAAAAAGGAAGTGGGGGAGGAGTATCATGCCAGCCCTGTTGCCGTCCTTGCTATCTTTAGGAACTGGAACACCAGGAATGAGAGAGATGCCGATGAAAGGGTTCCCAGACCACTTCAAATTTGTGCACATTGTCGATTATGATGGTGGCCATCTTTTCTTGTGTCATTAACCATAAAATTTTACTTGTAGCCACTTTCAGCGAGACCCGCTGCTGTTTCCACGCCCTGGCTATAGTGATCTTGGCCCCTAGTAGAATATGATGAATTAATTTCCTATTGGGTTTGGAAGCCTGCGGGATGTGTTCATTCAGGAGGGCAATGGTGGGGGACCTTGGGAGTTGGCATCCCGTGACCTTCTTGATTATACAGAATATTTTAGACCAGAAAGGACGTATTCTTGGGCATTCCCACCACACATGAGCCATGGTACCCATGAGCTGACAGCCCCTGCAGCACAGAGGATCTGCTGTTGAGTGAAACTTTGTTAGTCTAGCTTAGCTGAGATACCATCTCGAGATAACTTTTAAGCTGGCTTCTGATATAGTGGTGTTCAGAATACCCTTAAATGATTTGAAACAGGCAGTTTGCCAACTGTCAAGGTCCCATTTAAACTGGAAGTCTGATTCCCTGGCAGTCATGAAAGCTGATTTCTCCGAGAGAAGGGTGAGTGCTTCATATATGACCGAGATGCCCCCCTTCTGCACAGTGGGCTGACCACACCATCGTTCATAAGCTGTAAAATTGGAGGGGGAGAGGCTTTTCTTTCCAAATACTATGAAGGAAGTCTGAAATTTGGCTAAACCTAAATCTTTCAGACTCAGGGAGCTCTAGTTTACTCGCAGTAATTTATGGATATCGGGGCTGTGGCAGTGTAGAAATGTCCTATACAAAACAGCCCTTTGTTCAGCCATCACTGAAAAGCTTGAATGTTTAACACCGGAGGGAAATCAGGGTTATGAAAGAGGTGTGCTAGTGGTTTAGCGGGCGATACTATCGACGGAAGGTGCCTGAGTTTATCCCATAACGCTATCTCGTTGGACAGAGTCAGGGCCATGATCAGGGTCCTGTTTTTGGGGGGACACCATAGGATATAGTCTAATGTGTGCCGTGGAGTAGCCTGCCTCTCTGTCCGCACCCAATCCGGCTTCTCGAATCTGGAGTAAATTATTGAAAACTGTGCCAACCTGGCGGCCAAAAAGTACTTAAAGAGGTGGGGTAGACCAAGGCATCCCCTACGTCTGTGGAGATATAATGAGTTTTGAGGAATCCTATATCCTGAGTTTCCCCATGTGAATTTGAGGATTTTGCTTTGGAAAGAGGAGAGATGATCCTTCTGTATTGGTATGGGCAAAGAGCGAAAGAGAGAGGAATCTAGGCATTAAGGTCATTTTTACTGAGTTTATTCTTCCCAGCCATTAAATTTCTTGTTTAGACCATCGCTTGAGATCTGCCTCTAGCTTACGGAACATGGGGGATAGTTATTGGTGTAGAGGGTTTCAAATTTAGACGTAAGGTTTATGCCAAGATATCTAATAGAGGAGTCACTCCACTCAAATTTGAATTCCGTCTTCAACATAGAGATTATCTCAATGGGTAGGGAGACATTTAGCTCATGGGATTTTGTATAATTAACCATGAGACCAGAAATTTCAGAAAAACTGTCTAGTAGTCGGCAAAGATTGGGGAGTGACGTTATTGAGGAGGTTATAAATAAGAGGATATCATCGGCAAACAAGCCACATAGGTGTTCCTGTTGGTCGCAGAAAACCCCCCTAATATTAGGGTTGCTTCTTATAGATATGGCGAGGGTCTCTATCGCAATTGCAAAAATTAGGGGAGAGAGGGGGAAGCCCTGCCTCTTGCCTGTCTTAATGGAAAAGGGTTTGGAATAGAAACCTGGTAGTTTAATTAGTGCCTGGGAGTGTGAATAAAGGGCTCTGATGAGACCCATGGCCGTTTCCGCGGTGGTGTGCGCGCTCCCGTGCACGTTCGCGCGCTCCCGTGCGCGCCTGTGCACGCGCCAGAAACGGCGCCAAACAGCGCCTATTTAAACCCAGAGACTCCTGCAATGGGTGCTGCTCGTTCTACAGCGTCCGTGACCTGTGAGCCACAGCTCCTCCACCTGTTCCTGTGTTTATCTGCTTCCTGTTTGACCCGGCTTGCCTTGACCTGTTGTTCGCTACCTGCACCGACCCCGGCTATCCACGACCATCCGCATGTCTACTCCTCTGTACCTTTGCTGCCCGCCTGTTGAACGAACCTTTGCCTGGACTTGACTACCCGCCTGCCTGATCCTTTGTACCTTCCTGCCTGCCCGTTGCCAACCCTGCCTGCACGACCACTCTTCTACCTGCACGTCTTCCTGGAGCCTCACTACATCATCAGTGACCATCCAGCCCTCGTGCATCCCACACTCTTGGCCCTCTGTCTATTCTACCAGGGGTCCTTGAATCGGGTGCGCAAGAGCGGTTGTTCCCTGCACAAGACAGAGTACGTCACCGTCAGGTACGTAACAGAAAGGAGCAGCCATGACTGAGTCTGCACAGGGAATACGCTCCGCTATGGACGACTTGTGCGCCCATCTGGCTGGCCTCACCCAGGCCATCAAGAACCTGCAAGAGGGATATACCCGGTTAGAAGAGCGAGTACAGGAATTGTCCACTTCCCCAGCATCCGGTCCCGCAGCTGCCTGAACCATAGTGGCCCTGCCCTCGGAGCCCAAGGTTCCGCTGCCGGAAAAATTCTCCGGGGACCGACGCAAGTTTCGGGTCTTCCGGAGTGCCTGCGACCTATATCTGGGTCTTCAGTCACGGACATTTTCGTTAGAGAGCACCAAGGTCGGATTCGTGATCTCCCTGTTGCAGGGTGAACCCCAAGCCTGGGCTCTCAGACTGTGGGAGCAGAATGCCCCCGAAGTTGCTTCTGCTGCAGCCTTTTTCCTGGCCATGGCACAGCTTTATGATGACCCCCACCTTGCCGCCACGGCTGAAGCCACCCTGCACAACCTCCAGCAGGGTCGCCGCCCAGTGGAGGATTATGCCGCCGAGTTTCGGCGCTGGAGTTCAGATACCACCTGGGGCAGCGTGGCACTTATGTTCCAGTTTCGCATGGGGCTGTCGGAGGCAGTAAAGGATGAGTTGGCCCGAGTGGGGATCCCTAAGACCCTGGAGGAGCTGGTCACCTTGGCCATCTCCATCGACCGGCGCATCAGAGAGTGTCGTGCCGAGAGGTCCTCAGGACAATTGCGTCCCACCTGGATGCTCCCCCGGGTGCCCAGTTACCCGACTCCGCCGGCCTTCCGGCCAACGACCTCCTCCTTCTCTCCTCCGGACTCCTCTGAGCCCATGCAGATCGGGTTGCTTCGACCATCACTCACCAGCGAGGAAAGACAATGCCGGTTCCAGTTGAACCTGTGTCTCTATTGTTGAGAACCTAGTCACATGGTTCGGACATGCCCCGCAAAGTGCGGTAAGTACTTGTCCACTGTCTCTGATGTACCGGTTAACGCCCGTGCCCATCTCACCATTTTTTTGTCTCTGCAGCTTCTCGGAGGGATTATCACGATGCCGACAATCCTTGATTCCGGCGCGTGCAGCTGTTTTGTTGATCTGGATTTTGCGGCACAGCACCACATTCCCCTGCAACCCAAGGCTCACAAACTGGTGATCCGCCTAGCGGACGTTTCACACATCAAATCCGGAAACGTCACGCATGAGACGATCCCTCTGCTTACCTGCACCCTGGATGGTCACAAGGAACATCTGCAGCTGGATGCCATTGCCTCTCCGCTCTGTCCTATCATCCTGGGATTGCCCTGGCTCCAGGCCCACAACCCCAGCATCGACTGGGCCACTGGAACCGTCTGGTTCCTATCTCCGTATTGCCGTCAGCACTGTCTGAGCCCTGGGGACGGGACTGTTCCAACCCTCCTCAGCCTGGAGGCCGACACCGAACCGGATGTTCGAGTTCTTCTTCCACCGGCCTACCATACGTTCATAGATGTCTTTAGTAAGAAGGGGGCAGACAAACTTTCGCTGCATAGGCCCTATGATTGCCCCATTGAATTGCTGCCCGGGGCAGAAGTGCCGTTCGGGAGGATCTACCCTCTCTCCGAACCTGAATTGGCGGCTCTTAAATCCTACTTGGAGCCGAATACCAAGAAGGGATTCATCAGGCCTTCTACCTCCCCGGCCGGAGCTGGCATCTTCTTCGTGGAGAAAAAAGACCACTCACTCCGGCTGTGCATAGATTATAGGGAACTCAACCGGGTAACCATCAAGAACCGGTACCCGCTACCTTTGGTTCCAGAACTTTTTCAGCGGCTGGGGTCAGCAACTGTTTTCACCAAGCTCGACTTACGGGGGGCATATAATCTTATTCGGATCCGGGAAGGAGATGAGTGGAAGACTGCATTCCGTACTAGGTTCGGGCATTACGAGTACTTGGTGATGCCCTTCGGCCTGTGTAATGCCCCCGCAACCTTCCAACATTTTGTCAACGACGTGTTTCGAGACTTCCTGGATCTTTTTTTGTTATAATCTACTTAGATGACATCCTGGCCTTTTCCAATTCCTTGGAGGAACACCGCAGGCACGTCACCAAGGTTCTTGGGCGTCTACGGCAGCATGGCTTATACGCTAAAGCGGAGAAATGTTCATTTGAACAGCCCAGTATGCATTTCCTGGGGCTGATCATTTCTACGACCGGCATCCACATGGACCCTCAGAAGGTTTCCACCATCTTGGAATGGCCTGCACCCGCTGATCGAAAAGGGGTACAGAGATTTGTGGACTTCGCGAACTTCTACAGAAAATTTATTAAAGGATTTTCTGCCATCGTGGAGCCCATCACACGTTTAACAAAACAAAATATCCGGTTCCAGTGGTCCTCTGAAGCTCAAGCCGCCTTCCAGAAACTCAAGCCCCTCTTCACGTCTGCCCCTATTCTGAAGCACCGGATCCAGCTTTACCATACGTCCTGGAGGTGGACGCATCTGAGACCGCAGTAGGGGCTATCCTGTCCCAGCGCCAGGGTGTCAAAGCCCTGCTCCACCCAGTGGCGTTCTTTTCTAGGAAGCTGACCGCACCGGAGCGGAACTACGATGTGGGAGACCGGGAGCTGCTGGCCATTAAGTCCGCATTAGAGGAGTGGCGCTACTTGTTGGAAGGGGCCTCTCACCCTATTCTGATATTCACTGACCATAAAAACCTGGAATATCTCCGAACGGCAAAGAGGCCCAGGTAAGCACGCTGGGCGCTATTCTTTTCCAGGTTTAATTTTCACCTTACGTACCGTCCCGGATCCAAGAATAGCAAGCCCGACGCTCTCTCCCGAATGTTCACAGACCCAGGCAATACTACTCCACCGGATACTATACTTCCTGCATGGAATTTTCTGCTGACAGATGAGGACTTCCTCTCCCAACTTCGCCGGGTCTTAGACGACTCCGCCACTGATCGAGACATCCGATTGTCCGAAAGGGATGGTCTATGGTGGCTTGGGCGGAGAATGTTCATCCCGGCAAGCCTGCGGCTTAGAGTCTTGGGTCGTTGCCACGACCATAAACTGGCAGGACATTTTGGTACCCAAAAGACCGCTGAGCTCGTCTCACGGTCATTCTGGTGGCCCAACATTTTGGAGTACTGTAAAAAATATGTTGGAGTCTGTCCCGTCTGTGCCAGGAACAAAACAGACAGAGCTAAAGCCTGGGGTCTGTTGAATCCCCTTCCCATACCTGAACGCCCGTGGTCGCAACTGGCGATAGACTTTATCGTGAAACTCCCTCCGTCAGAAGGTTTTACGACAGTTTTTGTCATAGTGGACCGAATGACGAAAATGGCTCATTTTATCCCTATGAAGGGGACCCCTTCAGCGGCCGAAACGGTCCGTACATTTATAAAGGAAGTCGTCCGACTGCATGGAGTGCCCAACAACATTGTGTCGGATCGAGGGGTCCAGTTCACGTCAAAATTTTGGAGAGCCTTGTGTGCTGGACTAGAGATCGAACTGGCATTCTCCTCAGTGTACCATCCACAGACCAACGGACAAACAGAAAGGACAAACCAGACGCTGGAACAATACTTATGATGTTTCTCGTCCTTCTCCCAAGATGATTGGGTTGCACTGCTGCCTGTGGCCGAGTTTGCCTACAATAATTCTACCCATTCGGCCACCCAGCAGTCCCCATTTTGGGCCAATTATGGCTACCACCCCACATTTCTGCCCGACTTGAATCCGGAGTGTTCCGTCCCAGCAGCACAGGATGTCACCAACTTCCTCCACTCCAACTGCCGACTCCTTGAGGAGACATTAACCAAATCCCAGGAGGCTAGCAAGGAGGCCTATGACAAGAGGAGACGGGGGAGATGGAGCTTCAACCCGGAAATCACGTGTGGTTATCAACCAAGGATTTGAAACTTGCATGCCCCTCGAAGAAATTGGGCCCGAGGTTTCTGGGGCCTTTTCCTGTAAAAAGACAGATTAACCGGGTGGCATTTGAACTTGACCTTCCACCATCCCTGAGGATGCACCCGGTTTTCCACGTTTCCCTACTAAAACCCGTGGTCCTCGATTCCTTCTCGGGCCGAAAAGTAGGACCTCCGGGTCCCATCCTAGTCAACGGAGAGGAGGAGTTTGAGGTGGAAGCAATTTTAAAAAGCCGCCGGAGAGCTGGAGTGACCCAATATCTGATCAAGTGGAAGGGTTTCGGCCCAGAAGAGAACTCGTGGGAACCCGAAAGGAACATCCATGCCCCCGGACTGATTCAGGCCTTCAAACGAAATCACCAGGATGGTTTCACTCGGTAAGGCATCCGGAGGCTGCCCCTTGGGGGGGACAATGTTAGAGAAATGACATGTTTGCCAGTAATTCTGGCCATTTCCGCGGTAGTGCGCACGCTCCCGTGCGCCTATTTACACCCAGAGACTCCTGCAATGGGTGCTGCTCGTTCTACAGCGTCCATGACCTGTGAGCCACAGCTCCTCCACCTGTTCCTGTGTTTATCTGCTTCCTGTTTGACCCGGCTTGCCTTGACCTGTTGTTCACTACCTGCACCGACCCCGGCTATCCATGACCATCCGCTTGTCTACTCCTCTGTACCTTTGCTGCCCGCCTGTTGAACAAACCTTTGCCTGGACTTGACTACCCACCTGCCTGATCCTTTGTACCTTCCTGCCTGCCCGTTGCCGACCCTGCCTGCACGACCACTCTTCTACCTGCACGTCTTCCTGGAGCCTCACTACATCATCAGTGTCCATCCAGCCTTCTTGCCATCCCGCACTCTTGGCCCTCTGTCTATTCTACCAGGGGTCCTTGAATCGGGTGCGCAAGAGCGGTTGTTCCCTGCACAAGACAGACTCCACCGTCAGGTACGTAACACCAACATTCCAGCAGGGAGAACAAGTAGGGCCATGATACTGAGTCGAAAGCCTTACGAAGATCCAGGGAAAGTAGCATTCCTCTCTGTTTAGGCCCTCCAGACCAGTTAGATTGGAGTATAGAGACTAAGGTAATTGCCAGTCTGATTTGGTCAGGCCCTTGTCGACCAGGAATAAAACCCACCTGGTCTTTGTGGATATATATGTTTATGAACAAGGCTAGACGGTTTGCTAACAACTTGGTAAGAATTTTTAAGTCATTGTTAATGACGGAAATTGGGCGATAGTTATCTACCTCCTCTGGATTCTTCTCGGGCTTGGGAATCACTGTAATGAATGCCGTATTTAGATGTGTCTCCAGGGGTTTCCCCTTCATCTTGGTGTTAAAAAATATTGCCATGTGTGACGCTAAGGTATTAGTGAGAGCCTTGTAGTAAGGGACTGAGAGGCCACCCGGGCCAGGAGCAGAGCCCCGTTTTAGCCCCTTAATGACCTCCAGAACCTCCTCCTCAGAAATTGCTGCGTCCATGAGGTCTCTATGCATGTCTGAGAGGAGGGGTATTGGAATGTCGTCAAAAAACCCTGCTATTCCCTCCGCATTCTCTACCGGCAATGGGTTGTATAGTTTCTCGTAGTAGTTTTGGAAGGCACCTAAGACTTTTTCAGGATTGGCTGAGGGGGGATTGCCAGAAACCCTAATCTTGGGCATGGAGGAGTGTTTGACACGAGGGGTCAGCTTCCACGCCAGAAGGAAGCTCATGTTATTCCCCTGTGTTTAAAATTTGTTTCTACTCCATCAAATGCTTTTCTCCGCTTTCGTAGTGAGGGTCAGGTTAAGCTCTATCTTGACCTTGTCTAATCTATCTAATAGTAGTGGGGAAGGGTTTGCTTTGTGCTCAGCTTTAATTGCCAGGAAGGATTCCTCTAATTTCATCAGAGAAGCTCTTCTCTCCTTTTTGATCCTTGAGGTCATTTGTATGAGCTTTCCTCTTATGAAGGCCTTATGCGCTGCCCACACTGATTCTACCAATGTTTCCCCTACCTTATTGAGTGAAAAATATTCCTGAAGGCTTTTATCAAGTTCTACCATGCAAACCGGGTCAGCCAATAGTGACTCGTTAAATCTCCAGTGCGATGTGTGAAACGCTTTGGACTGGGTGCGTACAGAGAGGGAGACTATGGCATGATCTGAGAGGACTGTGTCATGGATGCGAGAATCTAATATGTTATGTAAGACGTAAGCAGGGGTTAATGTGTGATAGATCCTAGAGTATGAGTTGTGGGGACTGGAGAAGTGAGTAAAGCCTCTCCTCAAGGGATGCACTTCCCTCCACGTGTCTACTAGGTTAAATGAGTGAAATCATTTAGCAATACGGAGGGTGACTCTGGTTGGACGAAGATGTTGGCAACCTAGGGTCCTAGTATTGTCAAAACACTGATTGAAGGCGACATTCGAGTCGCCTCCAAAGATAATTTTGTCTTCCAGGAGGGGAGAGAGGGAGTCTAACAACTGTTGAAAAAAACTGGAGCTGACCCTTGTTGGGGACGTAGTACGAAATTAGAAAATTTTACCATCTATGCTCCCCTTAACAAGAATATACCTGCCCTCTGGATCTCTAACATCTGAAAGCCATGTAAAGTTGCACATTTTGGACAATAGAATGGCCACACCTTTGGTCTTGTTCGCCGCGTTGGTGAGATAAAAATGCGGGAAATGCAAGTGTAAAAATTTTGAGGTGTAGTGAGCCGAAAAGTGTGTTTCTTGAAGCATGAGGACATCTAATTTAAGGGCTTTATAATGATCACAAATTTTTCTGTGCTTTATGGGTGAGTTAAGGCACTGCACGTTGTGTGTAGCAACCTTCAGGAGAACTTGTGCGTGGTCAGCCATCAGTCCTAATGCAAAAGGTGATGATGTGTCTATGGTCACTCATCCTCCCTAGGATCCACCGTGCAATTTCATTGACAACCTGAGGGAACTGAGAGACCTGGGATCCTGGGCTTGTCCTGTCAAATGCAACCAGGTTGGTGAATACTCTGAAAAAAAAAGTAAGAGGTTAGGGAGAACATGAGTAGATTGGGGGAGAATTGAAAAATAGAGAAAGTGAAAATTATGAAGAAGGCTCTATTGTTTTATAGCCCTGAGAACGGCTGTTTTCTCCAGAGGAGGGTTATGTGACTGAGGGGAGAGAAGGGGAAAGCCCCTTGGTCACCCCTTAGAAACAACTTCAATGTCCAGCCACAGCAGCCAGACGTCCTATCCTGCAGCTTACTCGAGGAGGTCTAGGGGATAGGTAGAGGCGCAGGGGAACCACCCCCCCCAAGGAGCCCTATGAATGCTATCAACATTTTTTGAAAAACAGCAAAACTGAACACAGACCTAGGCCAACCTGGGTCTAGGGGGCAACCACGTGCCCCCAGAGCAAGACCCTGATTGGGAGGACCCCCCCACATAATGAGGGGGAGGAACTCCTCCCAGAGAGGGGGTTACCAGTGAAATAGTTAAACACATTATACAACATATCCTAATGGAGAGTGACTCGGGTATGTGACACATAGTCTTTTGATTTCTTAATGTCAACTAAAAGATCAGCAACCAAGAGTACATTTTTTTTTCCCTGTGTAAACCCGGAGCCACCTTACCAACTTGGAGGGAGTAAAACTGGGAAGCCACAAGGGCTCAAATTGACAAACCCGTTGTGAGAGACAGTGCATCTGAGTTCAGGGCTGACTAAGAACAGGTCAGCAGGTAATGCTAGCGGCCCACAGCTCTGAAATCAGGGCGTGAGGGACTAGCTTTCTCCAAACTGTTAACCAAATGGTTGTAACTTAAATACTCCTAACAGTTTCAGAGGAACCAAGAAACAGAGGTGCGCATGGGGCACTCATGGAGAGGAAAACTTGAAGAGGGCCTTAAAATCGAGCCATAGGAAAACCGTCTCTAGCTGGGACGACAGCTTCATGCTGGGCCATTGTCTTTAGCCCGTTTTGGTTTGACCTCTATCCACAATGGGGTCCCAGGGCTGGTGGGGGACTGTCTCTTAGAAGAACTCGGGACGTTGTTGGATGTGTCCATTTTGGATTCCTAAGAGATTGATTTCAGATGCAGTAGCAGCTAGTGTTGAGCAAACCCGGACTGTAACTTTCAGGTCCGTACCAAACTTTCGGTGTCCGGGACCCGGACTCGAACACGGACATTTCAGAAAATGTTCGGGTTCGGGTTCTGGGTTCTGGTAGTTGATCACGCATGTTGAATAGCTGAAGGGCAGCCAATCAATAAGCGTTTCACTGGTTTGCCCTTAGAAGCCATCACAGCCATGCCTACTAATTGCATGGCTGTGATTGGCCAGTGCATCATGTGACCCAGCCTCTTTATAAGCTGGAGTCACAGTGCTGCATGTCACATGCTCTTGGGTTAGAGTAGGGAGAAAAAGCGGTCGGCGTTTTTGTGAGGGAGAGATTGCAGGCATTTTAACATCTGATCCTGCATCCTGAGATTACTACTGCTGTTGCTCTGAGGGATAGATTGCAGAAATTTGAGATTTCACATACTGCTGCTTTGAGTGACAGATTGCAGATCAAACTCTGCATAACACAACGATCAGATTGTTGGAGTAATTTGAGATTTCACATACTGCTGCTTTGAGTGATCTGACTGCACTAGGTACTGCTGCTTTGAGTGACACATTGCAGATCAAACCCTGACACAACGATCGTTACGATCGTACACAACGATCAGATTGTGCGATCGTACACAATGATCAGATTGTGGGAGTAATTTGAGATTTCACATACTGCTGCTTTGAGTGATCTGACTGCACTAGGTAGAGGCTTCTGCTTATAGGGACAGATTATTGTTCAAAAATCATTGCCTACTCCTATAGGGCCAGCTGTTGCTGTAAGTGACACATTATTGTTCAAAAATCATCTCCTAGTTCTAAAGGGAGAGTTTCCAGCTGTTGGTTAGAGGGACAGATTATTGTTCAAAAACCATTGCCTACTCCTATAGGTCCAGGTTAAAGCTGTTGCTGTAAGTGACACATTATTGTTCAAAAATCATCTCCTAGTTCTAAAGGGAGTGTTTCCAGCTGTTGCTTAGAGGGACAGATTATTGTTCAAAAACCATTGCCTACTCTTATAGGGCCAGGTTCCAGCTGTTGCTGTAAGTGACACATTATTGTTCAAAAATCATCTCCTAGTTCTAAAGGGAGAGTTTCCAGCTGTTGCCTAGAGGGACAGATTATTGTTCAAAAACCATTGCCTACTCCTTTAGGGCCAGGTTCCAGCTGTTGCTGTAAGTGACACATTATTGTTCAAAAATTATCTCCTAGTTCTAAAGGGAGCGTTTCCAGCTGTTGCTTAGAGGGACAGATTATTGTTCAAAAAACATTGCCTACTCCTATAGGGCCAGGTTCCAGCTGTTGCTGTGACAGATTATTTATTGTTCAAAAATCATCTCCTAGTTCTAAAGGGAGAATTTCCAGCTGTTGCTTAGAGGAACAGATTATTGTTCAAAAACCATTGCCTACTCCTATAGGGCCAGGTTCCAGCTGTTGCTGTAAGTGACAGATTATTTATTGTTCAAAAATAATTTCCTAGTTCTAAAGGGAGAGCTTCCAGCTGTTGGTGTGAGCAGTGCATTTCTTGCACCAAAATAAAAAGTCCAGCTACGTTGGTGTTTAAAAAAAAAAAGGTATTAATTGGTATTAATAAATACTTACATAGGGCTACCTAGTACATTTGCGGGACCAATGAGGAGAGCAAATAAGGGTCTTGGTCATGGTGCTGCCGGTGATGCTGGTGCTGCTGGTGTTGGTGATGTTGGTGAACCTCCTGTTGGAAGGAGAGGACGTGGTTGAGGTGTGCCAGCTACACGCACAAGGGAAATACCTTCCTCAGGTATAAAGGGAACACGCACATCGACCGTGTGGAGTTGGTGCAG
>BLSH010059241.1:294566-304981 GCA_018402905.1 Glandirana rugosa | reverse complement strand
GACACACACACATTTTGCAGAACAGTGATATGGGTTCTCCTGGCTTATTTATACTTTTTTGACACAGTTTGAAGATGATTTTAGAACATTTCTATGGCCTCTACCGTTAATTAATACTTTTCAGACCCATTTTGAAGATGATCTCCATTTTTGCATTTTTTATGTTTTTATTTTTTTAAAAATATTTAAAGATATTTCCCTGTCCCCATTTCTTTGTAGGTCACTTGTCCCACCCTTACCCCCATTTCCTTCCTTTTGCAGACCTCTAGGACCTTCCAGGACTATTTTACAGCCATTTTTGTGCCTAAAAGTCTGTGTCCCCATTGATTTCAATGGGGTTCGGGGTCCGGGACAAAGTTCGGATTCTGTCCGGACCCGAACCCGGACTTTGTCCCGAAGTTCAGCCGAACCAGCAGAACCCGGACTTCTAGAAGTTCGCTCATCTCTAGTCCTGAGTACTGATAAGATCATAATTTTGGTTAGATATTACCGCCGTGGTATCAAGTTTATGTTCAATCGCCTCCATTCTGACCCCCAGAATTTGGAAATCCATTTTGATTTCCCCCGTTATTGTGGCTACTGTGTTGGCTAAACCCCTTTCCAGTAAGGAAGAGAATTTCTGGTAAAGATCCTCTACTTGGAGAGATAGCCCTTGATTAGGGGTGCCTGGTGATTGCAGGGTCGGGTTGTTAGGCCCCAGGGGGGTGAGGAATATTCCCCCTGGATGCAGCCTAGTAATGACTCTGTTGAGGTGGGGGATGGTGTGGCGACCTGCAGATTGCCCCCATGAGCTCCGGGAGTGAAGGTCAGGGTATCAGGGGAGAGCACTTGCCTGTGGTCTGGGCGGTTAATGTTGCTGGGGCCCTCTGTGCTTATAGCCTCATGGATCCCTGTAGCAGCAGCTGGAGTGGCGGCCATTTTGGTACACCCGTGCTGCGAGGCCGCGGCGAAGAGCGGGCCTAAGTCCTTTTTAGCGGCTGGACCGGCCATGCAGGGGGGTTGCTGCCTTGTCTGGGAGTTGGGATCCCCCCACCAGTTCAGTCTATGAGGAGCTGTGGAGTCAGGGCGGGCTCCGTTGTTGTGCGGTGGTGCGGAGCTCCCGGCTCAAGCAGCCATGCTGGGACTCTCGCGCATGCGCACTCTCCATATTTGTTTATTTTTTGGTGTCTGTGTCTTCTTGTCCCAGAGATGCAAAAAGAAGAAAGAGAGAATTTCCACAAAGTAAGAGGAATTCCTCTCGCCGTGACAAGTGAACCAATTGGAAGATTACTCCATGCCGCTTGTTCTGGTGACAACTATGAGATTTTGCATCTCCTATCACTTACTGAGGATGAATCTCCCAAGTGGGGAAACAACAATAAAAACCTGACAGAGTTCCATAAACTATTCCAAAATAAACTGAAAAAACTATACTTTAAGGAACTCATTATACTTACAGAAAACCTCAGCGTCAGAGTATACCTGAACACAATGCAGAATCAGAAGTTACCTTAACCAGTTCCCTACCAAGTCATTGTAAAATGACGTCAGCAGGAACCCTTCGTCGATCTGGGCCGACATCATATGACGTCGCCGGCTTCTCACTGCTACTGTGGGCCCCTGGGGGCCCGCAGCACGGCAATCGCGGATCGATCGTGTCCCCGAGGGTTGTGTCCCCCCCGATCTGGGTAAAGAGCCAATAGATTTGGCTCTTTACCATGTGACCGGCTGTGTCCACTACCGACCTCCACGTATACGCCGCTCGTGCGCATCCCTGGGGGCGCGCAGAGCGGCGATCAGGGCTGAGGCTTGTCCCACGGACAAAGCCCAGCTCCGATCAGTGTAAAGAGCCAATGGAATTGACTCTTTACCACGTGACCGGCTGTGTCAAACACAGCCGCTCACATGATGTAAACAAACCACGGTAACAAGCTGTTACCGCGGTTCTCCCTGTCACACACTGATCGTGTGTGAGAGAGAGATTGTGGTAATAGCTTGTTACTGCCTACTGTACACACCAAGCACACTGATCACCCCCCCAATAAAAAGTACCTGTCACCACCCCATCAAAGTACTTGTCACAGCCCATCAGAGTACCTGTCACCTGTCCATCAAAGTACCCGAGTACCTGTCCATCATAGTACCCGAGTACCTGTCACCATCCCATCTGAGTACGAGTACCTGTCACCAACCCATCTGAGTACCCGAGTACCTGTCACCAACCCATCTGAGTACCCGAGTACCTGTTACCAACCCATTTGAGTACCCGAGTATCTGTCACCATCCCATCTGAGTACCCGAGAACCTGTCACCAGCCCATCAGAGTACCTGTCACCAGCCCATCTGAGTACCTGTCACCAACCCATCTGAGTAACCGATTACCTATCTGCAGCCCATCAAAGTACCCAAGTACCATTTACCGGTCCATCAGATTACCAGAGTACCTGTCACCCGCCCATCAAAGTAACCAAGTACCTGTCACCAGACCATCAGAGTACCTGAGTACCTGTCACCAACCCATCAAAGTACCCAAGTACCTGTCACCAACCCATCAAAGTACCTGTGTACCTGTCACCAGCCCATCAGAGTACCTGTCACCTGCCCATCAAAGTACTGAAGTACCTGTCACCAGCCCATCAGAGTACCCAAGTGCCTGTCACCAACCCATCTGAGTACCCGAGTACCTGTCACCAACCCATCAGAGTACCCAAGTACCTGCCACCTGCCCGTCAGAGTACCTGAGTACCTGTCACCAGACCATCAGCGTACCAGAGTACCTGTCCTCTGCCCATCTGAGTACCCGAGTACCTGTCACCAGCCACCTGAGTACCCGAGTACCTGTCACCAGCCCATCAAAGTACCTGAGTACCTGTCACCAGCCCATCAGAGTACCTGAGTACCTGTCACCTGGCCATCAGAGAACCTGAGTACCTGTCACCAGCCCACAAAAGTACCCAAGTACCTGTGGCCTGCCCATTAGAGTACCTGAGTACCTGTCACCAGACCATCAGTATACGCTAGTACCTGTCACCTGCCCATCTGAGTACCCGAGTACCTGTCACCAGCCCATCAGAGTACCCGAGTACCTGTTTCCTGCCCATCTGAGTACCTGAGTACCTGTCACCAGCCCATCAGAGTACGCGAGTACCTGTCACCATCCCATCAGAGTACCCGAGTACCTGTCTCCTGCCCTTCAGATTACCCAAGTACCTGTCACCAACCCATCTGTGTAACCGATTACCTATCTGCAGCCCATCAGAGTACCCAAGTACTCAAACAAAAGGGAGAAAGGAACTGCTCCAGGTGAAAATCCTTGTCAATCCCAATCCAGGTGCAGGTCAGATCCGTAATCCTCAGTGATACTAAATAGCAAGTGAAGACCGCACTCCGGAACTGTGGAACTTCAAGTGTTTTTATTGCATGCTGTACAATACACTGGATAGCTAACCAGGCAGACAATAGTGCAGCCACAAACAAGGAAGGGTTATCGCGTTTCACGGACCCTCTGTCCGCTTAGTCATTAAGCGGACAGAGGGTCTGTGAAACGCGATAACCGGAGTGCGGTCTTCACTTGCTATTTAGATTACCAGAGTGCCTGTCTCCAGCCCACGAAAGTACCCGAGTACCTATCTGCAGCCCATTAGAATACCTGAGTATTTATCTGCAGCCCGTGCCTCATAGAATATACCTCGGGTGTTTGCTTTCCAAAATGGGGTAATTTTATGGGTAATTCCACTGTCCTGGTGCTCCAGGGCCTTCAAAAGTGTGATAGGTATGAATGACATTTTATGTGTAATTTATGCTCCTAGAATGCCTGACGATGCTCCCTGCACGTTCAGCCTCTGTATGTGGCCAGGGTTTGAAAAAGTCTCACACATGTGGTATCGCCATACTCAGGACGAGTAGTAGAATATATTTTGGGGGTTAATTTTTGTTATATACATGTTATGTGTTAGAAATACCGTATAAATTGACCACTTTGTGTAAAAATAAAAGTATTTTCATCTTCTTTCCATGTTTTTCGAAGACTTGTGGAAAAAAATGAACCATTCAAAAGACTCACAATGCCTCACAGAATATACGTTGGGGTGTTTGCTTTCCAAAATGGGGTCATTTTGTGGGTAATTCTATTTTCCTGGTGATGCAGGGCCTTCAAAAGTGTAATAGGTGGTTAGGAAATCATATGTGCGTAGGTAATGGAAAAACCCCCCAATGAGGGTTTTATGGCAGTGGTAATATATAAAAGCATCTAATAATTTAGAAAATTATTAAAGCGAACACAGAAAAAGCATTCAAAGATTTTTATTTTTGTTGGCTTAGCATATGAATAAAATAATGAGCTCTGGTTGTATGCACAAGGGACATGTACAGGCATATACACAGGTATTTTTGCCAAAATAAGACCAGCATTAAAACTGTATAGGCGCTTCATAGATAACATCATTATTGTATGGGAAGGCACAGAAGATAGTTTACAGAGATTCATGGAGGAAATTAATATAAATGCCTTCAATATAAAATTCACAAGAACATGGAGCAACAAGGAAATAAACTTCCTGGATCTGGAGTTATTCAAAAGAAACAATAGATTACATACAAAAACTAATTTCAAACCAACAGATAGAAACAGATACATACCAACTCATAGTTGCCATCATCCACACTGGCTCAAAGGGATACCGAGGGGCCAATTAACAAGAATTAGAAGGAACTGCACGGAGTTGGACGACTATGAAAATCAAGCAAAAATACTGATGGACAGGTTCCAAGAAAAAGGCTATAAAAAGAAGACACTTTTTCAAATCAAAGACCAGGTTGCTAAAATGGAGAGGAGAAAACTCTTAACCAAAAAAACCCCCAATGATAAAACCATCACTCTCCCATTCATCACACAGTTTAACAGACAATATAAGGAAGTAGAAAATATAATCAAAAAACACTGGTACTTATTACTTAAAGACAATACATTAAAAAAAGTCCTACCCAACAAACCTAACTTTATCTACAGGAAAACCAGAAATTTAAGAGATAAATTAGTACATAATATTCCACAACCCCCAAGAACCCAATCAATGTTTGGGGAACTGAAAGGATTCTACTCCTGCGGAAAGTGCATAATATGCACTACCGTTAAAAAGAGAGATAGGAAAACGACAGGCTTCAAATCAAACACCACGGGCAAAACATATGAAATAAAAAAGTTGATCACATGTCATAGTGATTATGTGACCTACCTGCTATCATGCCCTTGTGGCATGCAATATGTAGGACGTACCACAAGGAAATTATCAGTGAGACTAAGGGAACATGTATGCAATATCAAAAAAGGGATAAGGAATCACAGTCTCTCAAACCATTTTAGAACTCATCATGTGAGGGACCCTAGTCTGCTCACCTTTTGTGGCATTGATAGAATAGAGCCTCACTGGAGAGGAGGAAATAGGAAAATAGCAGTGTCCCAAAATGAAACAAGATGGATATATGAATTAGGAAGCCTCCAACCCCAGGGAATGAATGTGGAAATTGATTTAAACTGTTTTATTACGAATTTTTAGAAATACTATGTAAATGTGCATGGTAGAGGGAGGTTGCAACTCTTTAAGGTCCCCATCACTATTTTTATTTTTATCTTTATATTTTTTAAATTTTTCAATTTTTTTATAATTTTTATTTTATTTATTTTTTATATATATTTTTTTATATTTTTTCATTTTTTCATTTTCTCTCTCACTTTTCTTTCCATTTTTTACATATTTTATATTTTTTTATTTTTATTTATTTATTATTATTTATTATTTATTTTTTATTTTTTTATTTAACATTTTTTATTTTTTTATTTTTTATTTTTATTTTTTATTTTATTATTTTTTATTTATTTTTTATTTTTTATTTAATATTTTTTTATTTTCCATTATTCTATTTTTCTATATATTTTTTCTCATCATCTTTTTCATTTTTTTCATTTTTAATTTTTTTCAATTTTATATATTTTTTACATTTTTATACACTTCCAATTTTATACATGTCCATTTTGCTATTTTATATCCGATAATTACTTTTTGCCATCTCCCCAAATTCATTTTAATCTTTTTAATCTTCCCCTCTGTAACTCCTCGTCCCCATTGCTAATCATAATAAAAGTGATCCATAGGAATATTTTAATTTCAGATAAAATAACTATGAAATAAAGTTTTAATAAAGTTTAATAAAGTTATATAGTTTTAAATCAGAGAGCCGGAAACCGCATTAGTGGGAAGGGCAACCTCCCATTAGCAGACACATGTGAATTAAATTAGGATGAATGATGAATGCATATAAACCTATGGCACACACCTTGGGCCCCACCTCTGAAGACGTCACAGGAAGTGACGAAACGAGTCAGTTGGAACGCAAGGTGCACGCAGCCACGCTCCTGTGACACGCAAGCGGAAATGGCGGAAACGGAAGTAACCACCAGCATCCAGCGGCGGTAATCACGGAGCGATCACAGTGTGTTTAGTTTTTAAAACTGTACTGTGGAAAAGTGGCTAAATAAATCCTTTTAAAAAAAGAGAGGTACGCAATGAGATTTTCTTTCATTCATTTTCAAATGGTACGGTGACGGATAAAGAAGACAAGGGAAGCAGACAACACCATATCCATAGGTCGGATTGTAGACCTAAAGCGCATGTGACTTCTCCATACCGTACGGGTGGAGAGTCATAAGGATCTGGTAAGCGGGGTAATACACCCTCAACCACCTATTTCATTTGAGCACCCAGCATGGCACGGGCACTTTATGGTTTAAGAAGCTAAGAAGTTTTTGATTGGTCCAAAGAAGCCAAAAAGCCATCTTTAAATCAAACTGTCACTGGCACAGACTTTGTGTAAAATTTTAAGGGCACCAGCACTTTTCTCAATAATGAAATAATGTCACATGATGTTTAAATTTTATAGGTGTATCACATGATTATATGATGTTTAAATTTTAAAGGTGTATCACATAATTATTTGAAATGTCTGCACATAAGTTAACTTGCACAAATCTAAATACTTGGTATGTAAAAAGTATCTGCATAGGCACTTGCACTTTAGAATAAGAGACCCAACACCACCTCATGCAAGCGCTGCTGGAACAGCAAGTAGTGTTGTTCATGCAAACACACAGGTATTTAGCAAACAAGGGAATAACATACTCTACAGCCACATGCTGCAATTAATCCCCAACGTGTTTCAACCATTTAAGAGGTGTATACTGGTCTTCCTCAGGGGGAAGTATCCCTTTCTACAAAATTAGTGGAAAGAGTACAGTTAAATCATTATTTCAGAATACATACATTTTTATAAAAGAAAAAGCTTTCAAAATTGATGTAACTTACATTCGCTAGAAAGACAAAGCTGTAGCATGCCAGTCCCACTCGACCAGAGCTTGATAAAATTGATGTAATTTTAAAAGAAAAAAGCATCAGTATTCACTGTAGGCTCTCCCTGATCAACACTGGGGTGATCCACCATCAGCTGGAAACTTGCAAGAGGTCACTCTCAGTCCCCTTACAAGAAGAGGAGGTTGTGGCATAGGGGCTAGTGTTGCCTAAAAATTATGAATTCAAATAATAAGTGTATTATATTAAACTCTTGTACTTTAAAGAGGTAATATGCTAGGTAGCCTATGCTAAACAAGGTAATTGGGGTGGGAGGGTATGGGAGCAAATTATTAATTGGGTTGAAATTGAAAATTGAAAAATCTAGATTTTAGTGTATATATACATATATAAATGATATAGCTCTTATGTTGTAGGGGAAAGAGAACAGTGGGGGGGGGGGGGGGGGCATGGAAAAGAGGTTGGGAAAGAAAGAAAAAGAAAGAAAAAGAAAAGAAGGGGAGGGAAAAGAAGAAAGGGGGAAATGGGAAGGAAAAGAGAAAGAAATGAGGGTAGACCAAGGGGATGGGAGAAAGAGGGGAATGGGAAAAAACAGGATAGTGCAGAGGAAGGGAAGGAAAGTATGGGGAAGTGGAAAATGACACAATATGTGTCAAATGGATGTGCGAGGAGAAGATCATCAGAGAGTGGGTCTGATGGTCAAAGGAATATTGTGCGGTGAACTGCATATGAAAAGGTGCCAGGGTGAAAAAAATGGTCACAGTGGACCGCAAATTGCATGTATATAGTAGTGAAGTGAGTGTTAGAGATCCCCTCTAGAAGAAGAGGGGGGAAAAAGGGGAAAAAAAGAAGTGGTAGTGAATATTCAAAATGGTGCTAGGGTTATAATAGTGTAAACTCACAGTGACCGGAGATGAACCTGCTGGTAGTGTCCCCAATTGCAAAAACAGAGGCAAAAGCCGGAAACTGTGAATACAATTTAGAGGAGAATTGCCTTGGTCAATCATGAGAGTAAAAAAGAGGCCGTTATAGGGTAAAACGACATACATTATGCATAAGGTGGGTGACATATTATAAAGAAAATCCCTTACCTGCTGTCATTTGCAGATTTGTTTACCGGGAAAGAAAATAACCCATACCTCTTACCTCCATAGATACCTCTATATAAAGCCCATAAGAAAGTGTGGGCGGCATCATTTAGCCGCAATCAGTTGATGTGACACAGCTGGCCGCAGTAGCGGCCCTCTTATGAGCTCCTCGGTGTTCCGGTAGACAACCGCCGTCACTTCCGCATGATGGGATGACGCCATCGCTCTGTGCCAAGCTAGGCGGACAGCCGTGCATGCGCAATAGTGCGACGGTGTCATGCGAAAGTGATCCGAGACACCGCCGGCCTGGTTTGTCTGCCCCTGGAGGCCGTAGTGAAGCTGACAACCATAAATGTGCAGGCAGGGGGAGGGATCGAAGGGATCCCTCCTCCCCAGGCCAGGAAGTTTCCATGCCGACGGACAAAAACTGATCCAGGGGGAGTGGGAGAGCCAGTGACCTGCCGCTGCCTATGAGAAAATATGAAGAGAAATGTTATTGGTACAAAAAATGGTTCCATGCGAAGCCTTAATACAAATTAAATACTTTAACATTAAATATATATTCACATTTATTGTGCATAATCTTTATATTCACAAACGAGATAATAATCCTACTGTGGGGGAGAATACATCTGAAATTGTGCTCTCAACCCCTCAGGGTGAGCTAAATAGGTTGCAAGGCAAATATTTGCCATGTTTTTTTCATATGATTGTATTGGTGACCTCAATGTCAAATTTTCAAAGGGGAAATGCAGCCAAGCAGTAAAAGAAATATTTTGAATGTCATTAATGGGTTTTGAAATCATATGTGCAATTTATGCTTCTAGAACGCCTGACGGTGCTCCCTGCATGTTGGACCCCTCTATGTGGCCAGGGTGTGAAAAAGTCTCACACATGTGGTATCGCCATATTTGGGACGAGCATCAGAATATATTTTGGGGGGTTATTTTTGCTATATACATGCTATGTGTTCAAAATATATAAATTTGTGAAAAAAAAATAACTTTTAATTTTCTTTGCATGTTTTCCGAAGACTTGTGTAAAAAAATTGAACCGTACAAAAGACTCATAATGCCTCATAGATTATACGTTGGTATGTTTGCTTTCCAAAATGGGGTCATTTTGTGGGTAATTCTATTGTTCTGGTGCTGCAGGGCCTTCAAAAGTGTAATAGGTGGTTAGGAAATCATATGTGTAATTTATGCTTCTAGAACGCCTGACGGTGCTCCCTGCATGTTGAACCTCTCTATGTGGCCAGGCTGTGTAAAGGTCTCACACATGTGGTATTTCCATACTCAGGATGCGTAGCAGAATATATTTTGAGGGGTAATTTTTGCTATGTACATGCTATGTGTTAGAAATATCTTATAAATTGACCACTTCGTGTAAAAATAAAAGCGTTTTCATTCCACGTTTTTCGAAGAATTATGGGAAAAAAATGAAGCATTCAAAAGACTCACAATGCCTCATAGATTATAAGTTGGGGTGTTTTCTTTCCAAAATGGGGTCATTTTGTGGGTAATTCCATTGTCCTGGTGCTCCAGGGCCTTCAAAAGTGTAATAGGTTGTTAGTAGAGTTGAGCAAACTTCTAGAAGTCCGGGTTCTGCTGGTTCGGCCGAACTTCGGGACAAAGTCCGGGTTCGGGTCCGGACAGAACCCGAACTTTGTCCCGGACCCCGATTACAATTAATTATGAAAAGTCTGGGTAAAACTTCTACTAGAGGTAAAAACGTAAAAAAATACAAAAATAAAAAATTTTTTATAAATTTCAATAAAGGGACAGGGGTAAAGAAACATCCAGTGAACAGGGTGGGAATGGGTGTAAAGGAAGGAAAACGTCTGGAGATCCTGGAAGGTCCTGATAAAATGTCGTGAAAAACATGGATTTTCAGGCCCAGAGGTAACTAAAGTTACCCCAAGCCCCAGGCCCTGTTTCAAGCCCAAGACAGGCCTGGGCTTGGGCCTGAAACAGGGCTTCAAGCCGGC
>BLSH010059241.1:246356-259977 GCA_018402905.1 Glandirana rugosa | reverse complement strand
TAGGGAGAGGTTCCTTCTGCTGGTGTGAGGGACAGATTACCGTTATAAAATCATCTCATATTAGTATAGGGAGAGGTTCCTGCCGCTGGTGTGAGGGATAAATTAGCGTTATAAAATCATCTCATACTGGTGTAGGGAGAGGTTCCTGCTGCTGGTGTGAGGGACAGATTAGTGTTATAAAATCCTCTCATACTAGTATAGGGAGAGGTTCCTGCCACTAGTGTGAGGGATAGATTAGTGTTATAAAATAATCTCATACTGGTATAGGGAGAGGTTCCTGCTGCTGCTGTGAGGGACAGATTATCATTATAAAATCATCTCATACTAGTATAGGGAGAGGTTCCTGCTGCTGGTGTGAGGGACAGATTACCGTTATAAAATCATCTCACATTGGTGCAGGGCGAGGTTACTGCTGCTGGTGTGAGGGACAGATTACCGTTATAAAATCATCTCATACTAGTATAGGGAGAGGTTCCTGCTGCTGGTGTGAGAGACAGATTAGCGTTATAAAATCACATCATACTGGTGTAGGGAGAGGTTCCTGCTGCTGGTGTGAGGGACAGATTAGCGTTATAAAAAATAATATAAATTTGTGCTAAATAGTAAATTTGCATCCAGAATGAGGAGAACGTCAAATAAGGGATGTGGTCATGGTGCTGCTGGTGCTGCTGGTGTTGGTGGTGTTGGTGAAGCTCCTGTTGCAAGGAGAGGACATGGTCGATCTGTGCCAGCTACACGCACAAGTGAAACACCTTCCTCAGGTGCGAGTAGCCGACAGAACCTTCAACGTTATATGGTAGGCCTGAATGCCACTCAATAAATGTTGAGGCCAGAACAAGTACAAGCCATAGTAGATTGGGTGGCAGACAATGCCTCCAGTTCCTTCTCATTGTCTCCCACCCGGTCCCTTGCTGAAAGCTCAGAGTTGGCACCTGAACCCCATGGCCATCTGTCTTTCTCCTCAGCCCATTGTAAATCAGCCAAGAAGTCATGCAGCAGTCTCTTATGCTTTTTGATGACTCTGCTGGTGTGCATTCCGTGGGCCATCCACATAGCCCTGCCCCAGAAGTGGAAGACATTGAGTGCACCGATGCCCAACCACTTCTGTTTCAGGATGAGGACATGGAAACACCACCGCAGCACGTCTCTGATGATGACGAAACTGCTGCGGATTTCTACAGTGTGCAGACCGACAAGGAGGGCAGTGGTGAAGAGTGGGTGGAAGATGATGTGGAGGATGATGAGGTCTTAGACCCCACATGCGAGTGACGTGTGCAGCTTGGAGGAAGGGGTGGTGGTCGCACAGAGGCACCAGCACAGCAAAAGAGGAAGCAGGTTGCAAAAGCGGAGTGACCGTCCCCTAGACAGTACGCCTGCTACTATCCATCGCACCCAAGGTCCTAGCACACCAAAGGCAGCTCAAAGGAGTTCCCTGGCATGGCAGCTCTTCAGACAATGTGCTGACGACAAGACACAAGTGGTTTGCACGCTGTGCAATCAGAGCCTGCATGACCAGGCATCTACATGCAAAGCACAAGCTGCAGTGGAATAAGCACCTCAAAATCCAAGAAAGGCCTCGGGCTCCTCCTGCTTCCTCTTCTGCTTCTGCCTCAGCCTCTTCCTCCACCTCTACAGTGCCAGTGTCACCTGCCACCCAGCAAACAGACGATGTGACAGCAACACCACCATGTCCGCCACCGTCCCAAGCATTTCCACATCATGGTCCCATGGAAGCTTACAGCTGTCCATCTCCCACACCCTGGAGAGAAAGAGGAAGTACCCCCCTACCCACTCGCGATCCCTGGCCCTGAAACTCGCGATCCCTGGCCCTGAATGCCAGCATTTCAAAATTCCTGGCCTTTGAAATGCTGTCATTCCGTCTGTTGGACATGGACAGTTTTAAAAACCTGATGGCGATGGCTGTCCCACAGTACGTGGTTCCCAGCCGCCACTACTTTTCCAGACGAGCCATCCCTTCCCTGCACAAACAAGCCGGAGACAAGATCAAGCGTGCACTGCGCAACGCCATCTGTGGCAAGGTCCACATAACCACTGATCCATGGACCAGTAAGCATGGGCAGGGACGCTATATCTCGCTAACTGCACACTGGGCAAATGTAGTGGCGAGTGGGCCTGAGGCGGATAGCAGTTTGGCGCATTTCCTTCCACCACCGAGGATTGCAGAACATTTCTCTTTGCCTCCTGTTGCCTCCTCCTCTACCACCTCCTCATCCAGTCAGCGTAACACCTTCACCACCAACTTCAGCACATCTAGGGGGAAATGACAGCAGGCTGTTTTAAAACTGATATGTTTGGGGGATAAACCCCACACTGCGCAGCAGCTGTGGATGGGCATTGAACAACAGACCTGAACCAGCATAGGCCGGATAAAACATTTTCAAGCCAGGGCACAGTTCTGGAGGATGAGGAGGGCGAGGATGATGAGGAGGATGAGGAGGAGGAACCGTGTTCATAGCAGGGTGGCACCCAACGCAGCTTGTGGGCATCACTGGAGCATAGCTGGGGGTATACGGAAGACACAGATGATACACCTCCCACAGTGGACAGCTTGTCTTTGCATCTGGGCAGCCTGGCACACATGAGAGCAACTACATGCTGCAGTGCCTGCGCAACGACAGCTGAGTTGCCCACATTGTAACTTGTGCTGATTACTGTGTGGCCACCCTGCTGGATCCCCATTACAAGGACAACGTGCCGTCCTTAATTCCCTCACTGGAGCTTGATCGGAAGATGCGCGACTACAAGCACACGCTGGTAGATGTGCTGCTGAGGGCATTCCCAAATGACACCGGAGGCTCAGTGGAAGAACAAGGTGAAGGCAGAGGAGGAGGAACAGGTCGTCAATGCAGCTGTGGCACCGCCAGCACCTCAGAAGGCAGGGTTAGCATGGCCGCAATGTGGAAAAGCTTTGTCAGCAGCACGCCACAACAAACAGCACCACCAGCAACGTCTTAGCAGGAGGCAGCATTTCAGAAACATGGTGGAACAGTATGTGTGCACACGCCTACATGTACTGACTGATGGGTCTGCCCCATTCAACTTCTGGGTCTCCAAATTGGGCACATGGCCTGAGCTTGCCCTTTATGCCTTGGAGGTGCTGACCTGCCCTGCAGCCAGTGTATTGTCTGAACATGTGTTTAGCACGGCAGGGGGCGTTATCACAGACAAGCCCAGCTGCCTGTCCGCAGCCAACGTGGACAAGCTAACCTTTATTAAAATGAACCAGGCATGGATCCCACAAGACTTGTCTGTACCTTGTGCAGAATAGCCATTTATATCAGCCTCACACAGCCATTGGTATACTTAAGTGAACGTATCCTTTTTTTTTTTAATATGTCTCAATATTTCGGGGGCTACCCCAATTAGAAAAAAAAAAAACAAACAAAAAACAGTGTTGGCTACCTCCTCCTCCTCCACCACCACTTCCACCACCTACACCGCCATGGTCACCGCCTCCTCAACCTCCTACTCCACATCCACCTCCTCCTCCATTTTTTATTTTTTTTATGTGATTTTAAGTTATTTCCCTATCCACATTTGTTTGCAGGGCACTTGTCCTACTCTTACCCCCATTTTGCTTCTTTTTGCAGCCCTCTAGCCCTTTCCAGGACTTTTTTAGAGCTTTTTTGTGGCCAAAAGTTCGGGTCACCATTGACTTCAATGGGGTTCGGGGCCAAACTCTAACTTTTTCGTGAAGTTCAGCTGAACCCGCTGAACCCGAACATCCAGGTGTCCGCTCAACTCTAATCACCTTCTCTCACTAAAAAGGCTCATTCAGTAAACTATAATGCATGGGTTACTTGCTATTATAATAGTTATTTTCAGCCATGTGAATTATTTTCAACACTCAATGGCCCTCATACTGGAAAACAATGTTTATTATTGCAAATTATCATTATACCTGAGATGGTGAAGGGTTAAATAATATTACTGCACAGGGGCCCATGCTGACTTTATCCACCAGTTTTTAGTTTTGCTACAGTATAGGTAAATTTTGCATTGAACATTGAGTTTCGTTTAAAAGCATACTAAATAAAATCTAAATTATTGTGAATTTTCTTTGGCTTTACAGTAAATTATGATTTTAGTGTGAAGGTTGTGTATGGGCAAACAAAATTCATATTACAAAATCTTTTTATCTCCTTATAAAACACACACCTACCATTTTAACCTTGCTCAGTGGCAAACCATGGAATGTATTACATACTTTTATACAAATATGTTTTATACATATTAAAGCAACCTTGTATTAATCTACTGATATAAGCTTCCCTTCATGGATGATCTCTTTTTAATTTAAAAATTGAACTTTGAGAACAGAAATATGTTTTGTTTGCTTCCCTAAATGACTGGATGAATGATTATTGGAAGAATTGATAAAATTAATTTTATAACGTTATTTACTTGTTCATCTTTATTCCAAAATTCTACCTCACTGCTTGACATTTAAGCACGTGTATCTATTTCATCAGTTTTCTTAAGGTCACAAAAGGCCATGATGCAGAGGACTGGAAGACTGTATAGAAATTGGCTTATTGAAATTGGTAGACTATAAAATAGTGAATTACTCTTAAAGTAACAGATTCACTTTAATGCCCCCAACCAACAGAATATACCACCTTTCCATCAGTCCTCCAATGATTTTTTTTCAGGCACCATAAGCAAAGATCACTACTAAATAGCAAAGATCAGCGCAAACAGCCCAAAACTAACAACATGCAGGTGAACACTGAAAGGTCAAATCACATCACCTTTTTAATTATGCAGTCACAGAAATAGTGCAACGCAAAACAAAACACAAATAATATTAAATATATAAAAGTCCATGTCTCCAAATTGTATTTGTGGATGAATGAAAGAAGTGGAAAAGTCCAGCCAGTGTGCAGGAGTGCGTCCAGATCCAGCAAAGAAAATAGCACATACAACATTTGACTCTCCTTACATGCACGCATGTGCTAGTGCTTGATGGTTTGCCAAATGCTGTCATATGAGGCGGAGATAGAGTCTTTAGCCTGATATTTATTTCAAACTAATTGACTGGCAACTTATACATGTCTCCTTTTACTTCTTCCTGATGGCTGATGGTAATAGTGGAGGAGCAAAAGAAAGATATATACTCCAGGTAAGGTCTAAAATTAAGTGAATGTGTCATTTTTTTTTCCAAGAAAAAAAACAGATATGTGTAAATTGTTTTTTAATTAATGGATAAATCTTCTGTTTTGCTTAGATGCTTTAAAAGCATCTGTCATTTTAAAACAATTTTAAATTGTATATGGTTAAGATCTCCCAATGGGGTTAATACATACCTAAGGCTTTGTCATCATGGTTCCTGAAATCCCCAAACCTTGAATGATTTAATAGGCAAATTCTGACTCATCAGGATTTTTTGGTTACCACCAATCAAGCCCCACTTGTACTAACAGACTACTGGCAGGTAGTGGACTGGACATTTCTTTATTCCGGATGACAGTCCTCTAGCAAGGACTATGCTGGTGGGTGGGACTCAGCCCGGTAGAAGTGGGACAGGTAGGTGACTATCCCACCCATCAAAAAAAAGCAGGGCAAGACCTTGGCTAGCTTGGCATGAACTCCTTTCCAATCCAGGTCCCTTACACACCGACGTTTTTTTCCTTAAAATCACAGATATGTCGGGGGCGTGTCCGGGACGCTGAGGCAGATGGCCGCTTAGCTTTACAGCTCCACCAAACCAAAGCCCTTTCATCGGCTTCCCTGAGAGGAAACATGAGCAAAATGGGGAAAAAGGACCGTGACCAATCCGCTAACCGATCACGCTCACCCCGCCGCCCGGATACTCAACTCAGTTCGAACGTTCTGGCTATGTTTCGATCGCGGCCTAGTTCTCGGGAGGCTGCCAGCGAAGCCGGGACCTCAAGTGCTGGAGCGGGCGGAGGTAGAAGCCGCAGTCCAACTTTGCAGGATCTCCCTAGAGACACCTCCCCAGGTCTGGCCCTATGCCTTGAAGACCTCCGCGCGGTCGCAGCGGACATTAAGAGCACGCTGGCCGCCGCAATTGTGGATTTAAAAACGAACCTTCAGTCCATGGCGGACAGGGTGGAAGAACTGGAAGACAACGTGGACAGACACGAGGTGACCATTCGGGACAATGAAAGATCGGTGGCCGCACATACGATCCAAATCAGAGAACTTCAAAGAGGCTTGGAAGATGTAGAAAACAGGAACCGAAGACATAACATTAGAATACGAGGTCTCCCGGAAACGATCGATTCGGACCATCTAGTGGAAGCAGTCACTGGTATCTTCAATGATTTACTAGGCAGGCCTCCAGACACGAGAGTGGAGTTTGACCGCCTGCACAGGGCACTGCGTCCCAGAGGAAGGGACACAGACCCGCCACGAGACGCGATAGGCTGCCTGACAAAATACAGGCTCAAGGAAGAAATATTAAGTTTTGCTAGACTCAGAGGCCGTATCCTATACCGTGGACAGGAGATCAAGTTATTTCAGGACCTACTGTATCTCCAACCACTTTGAATAAGCGCAGGGCACTAAAACCCCTGCTAGAATTGCTGAGAGAACGTAACTGCTCCTACCAATGGAAATTCCCATTTTGCCTACAGGCCAGCTCGGGGGGCAGAACAGCCCACCTGTGGTACCCAGACGACGCATATGACTTCTCCCGTGCCCTGGGAATCCCACACGTAGAGATACAAGATTGGCAGGAAGCGCCTCTTTTCCCACCACACCAACATGAGAAACCCATGGAGGCCCAAAATGGAGAAAACTTTCAAATGCAGAGAAGAAGCCGCCACTCCCCAAGCAGTATGCCCCTACCAGCGAACAGGCGTTCCGCAGGAGAAGTTAGCCTCCCTCCGTCTCCTGCCCACCGAAGACCCAGATGGGATTGACGAACCTCAAAGCTTCAATCACCACCACACTCCGGAACACAGATAAATTGGAGGATTAAAGGTCACTGCATATCTCCCTAGGACCGGTTGAGATATCTTGATCACCCTTGTCACAAAGCTCATGTGGACTCTTGGTACCCTTCTTTTGTTTTTCCCCTACGGACCAAACAGCACAACACACATTCAGCACCTACTCATGCTTTGCAGTAGTGTTGATCCGCGGGAACATAGGACTCACACTTTCAGACTTGTTTTGGCCCCCATGAGTCAGTAAATGTCCCCCCACCTCCTCTGTCTACAGGGAGGTTTGGAGTGCTGAAGAAGTTTGATTACGACCTGAACCCTTTGGCCTACACAATGGGAGTCCCTGCCCATCCCATCAAAGCGGACTGGGGCCTACCCTTTCAATTAACGCTACTGCCGGTCAAATCAGTTAACCCCTGAGCAGAAGGACCCAGCAACTTGGATTGTACATGGGAGAGGGCTCCTCCCCCAGCGTAGCCTCACCCCTGGTTTCACCTTTATTGTTATATGTTCTTTTCCACTGTTCGGTTTTTAATGGTTAAAGTTTTCCAGCAGGGGGACATAAGGGGTTTGGCCCCTCCTAGGCCAGAACCTCCCCAGGCAGAATTCTCCTTTGGGGACAGAACTGTACAAACTTTCTTTACGTTAATTCACATGACTCCCCTGGGAGTCAGAGATTTGAGATTAACATCTTTATGTTGCAGGTACTCTGTAATAGCAAGGGAGGCAGAGGTTGTCGAGTCTCTCTTCCGGGCTTTCTTAAAAAGGTGGCACGATCGCCCATAACGGAGAACCTGGTGAGTCTATACTCCCTTATGGGAGGAGCAATCCACTGCCGCAAAATTATACCATATCCAACACGCTCTGGGCAGATTGGTTTTTCCGATTCCATAGGTGCCCCGCTGGGTACCACTCAGTGGGAGACCGCCACATGGCAGCCTATTAGCCTGGCAGAGAGACGCATCAGGCAGGAAAGTCAGCCCCGGCCTTACCCTTTATTCTAGTTCGAGTAAGTTGGTTATTACCTATTCAGGTTGTGTTTGCTTTCATGAGCTTACTCCCACCCGAGCCTACAGCTCCCCTGCACGTACCAAACCTCACTCACAATTTACCCCTTCTACCCATTCCGCCAGAATTCCCCAGACAATATACCCTAACCTGGTCCCTCATTTCCCGTCTCTTCATTCACGTTGCATCCCCTCTTAGACACGTAAGAGAAGCAATAACCTCTCTATTCCAGTCCAGTAGGTTTAACAGGGTATTTGGTTGGCGCAGCCCCCTCTGTTATACACACCGTAGACCACTACGTGGGTTGCTTAGCTGTCTTCTCACGTCCCAAACTGCCTTACAGCAGCACAGAGTGATCTCTGGTGCCTCATCCAGACCGACACAAACACTCGTCAGGGCAGCTGGTCTCCCCTGCCGGCTGGTCTCACACACCCTCAGCGGATCCGTCCCCCTACCCCCCTCCGCGACCCCTTCCCCCCCAGAACCTCTCTCTCATTTCGCCCCGGACCCCCACTTATAGCACAGCCCCTAACCCTAACTCAGACGGTCACATTCACAAACCCGTTCATACACAAATCCCAGAATGGGGGACACGGGTAGGACTCCCCGCCCTTCCAAACTGAACATCATTTCCTTTAACGTTAGAGGCCTGAACACTCCTGAGAAACGCTCCCAACTCTTGTTATTTCTTCGAAAACACAAAGCAGACGTAGTTCTCCTTCAGGAGACCCACTTCAAAAAAAACAACATTCCTAAACTCATAAACAAAGACTACCCAACTGTATACCACGTACCCAACCCCCTGGCCAAAACCAAAGGGGTCTCCATTTTAATAGCCAGACACACGCACCTAAATATCACAGACACATAGATGAGAATGCCAGATACATATTCCTCAATGGAAATATTCTGAACAGACCTATCACTATAGCAAACGTCTACAGTCCTAATACAGCACAAGTTAGCTTCTTTCGAGACCTGACCACTAAGCTATCTTCCTTCCAGGAGGATATCCTCATCCTGGGAGGAGACCTGAATGTTGCTCTAAACCCGTTGGAAGATACCTCCAATGGAACGTCAACACTCCCCTGTAAGGCTCTCAAGCAAATCAAAACACAACTGCAGACATTGTTACTCCACGACACTTGGCGTGCCCTACATCATAATGCTAAGGACTATACCTTTTACTCCTCCCCTCACAAAAAGTATACCCGAATTGATTATCTATTCGTATCTCAAAGCGATCTCCCCTTTCTAAAAGCAGCCACCATAGAGCCTTCATTCCTATCGGACCATAACCCGATTACAGCCTCCTTCATCTTCCCCGAGCGCACACACTCGTTTGCTCCATGGAAACTAGACCCCTCCTTATTAACCGACCCAGCAAATCTCTCTAGCCTCCTTACAACCCTCAAAGAGTATTTCGTAAGGAACGACACCCCAGACACATCACATCTTTCCCAATGGGAGGCCCACAAGTGTGTTATAAGGGGGGAACTCATTCGTATGGCCGCTAAACGCAAGAGGGTCCAACAGGCGCAGATGGACACCCTCTTGAAACAAATCCACTCCTTATAACGCACCCACAAGCTCACGCACGCTCATAGAACCCTGTCGGACTTACAATCAGCTCGCGCACAACTAAAGGAGGTTTTGGATAAGAAAATCAGACGTAATGCCACACTCTCACATAAGCTCTTTTATGAGCACAGTAATAAAGCAGGCAAATTACTTGCCAGAGCCTTACAAAATAAAAAAGCACAACGCACTATTCACAAAATCCGCACCTCGGAAGGGAAGTTAATCACAAACAACAAAGACATAGCCAACCACTTTGCGGACTATTATACTAAACTCTACAACCTTCTGCCAGAACATAACCCCTACCCAGGTCTGGACACCCGCGAGGAAGCCATACAGGATTTCCTTAATCAGTATAGCCCTACCCCCATTTCCGACCAAATTGCAAACGACACCAACGGTCCGATTACTGCCGAGGAATTCGAGACAGTCATAAGCCAAATGAAGGCGGGCAAAAGCCCTGGCCCTGATGGTCTCTGTCTCTCATATTATAAAACTTTCATAAAAGAGTTGTCAAACCCCTTCCTCCGAGCGTTTAACCAATTATCCCAACCACTTAGTCCCCCTAATAGCCTACTTGAAGCGCATATCTGTGTTATCCCCAAGCCAGGGAAGGACCGTGAGTCGGCGTCCAATTACAGACCGATATCCCTTTTAAATATTGATATTAAAATATTCGCCAAAATCATAGCTAATCGTATCTTCCCACTTCTACCGTCCCTTATTTCTACAGATCAAGTGGGCTTTGTCCCTGGCAGGGAAGCAAGGGAAAACACCCTGAAAACTATTCATATCCACCATTGGCTTTCCAGCACCAAAACCCCCGGATTCCTCCTATCCTTAGACGCTGAGAAGGCGTTCAACAGGCTAGCCTGGGACTACCTATCCGCAACACTTCACCGGATTGGCTTTAAGGACCAGTTAATACGATTTATAATGGCCCTATACTCAAACCCTAGGGCAAGAGTACGTGCCAACGGCAGCCTGTCGAACGCCTTCTCAATCAGAAACGGTACACGTCAGGGGTGCCCTCTATCTCCTCTCCTCTTCATCATCACTCTGGAACCATTCCTGCGAAAAATAAAACAAAACCCTGACATTAAAGGAGTATTCATTAAGGACAGACAATTTAAGTTAGCGGCCTAAGCTGACGATATTCTCCTTTTCCTCATGCACCCCCACGTCTCCCTCCCGAACCTACTTACAGACCACCAGGCCTTCCAATTTATTTCTCACTTCAAAATTAATTTCAGCAAATCTCATGCCCTCAACATCACTCTCCCAGAGACACAATATAGAACTTGCAGAGATAACTTTCCCTTCAAATGGAAATCTGACTCCATAACCTACCTGGGCACCCAGATTCCCTCTAAGCTATCACAGATATATGAAGAAAAACCATCTCCCGCTCTTGAAAACGATCACAGAAGATTTAAGGCATTGGGATAGGGCCCATTTTTCGTGGTTTGGAAGAATGGCCATCCTAAAAATGAACATCCTCCCCCACGTACTTTATCTACTACAAACACTCCCAATAGCACTCCCACAAACTTTCTTTCAGACCTTAAAGTCCAAAAGCACGGACTTTCTTTGGGCGCGCAAACGGGCTAGAATTAAATTCTCCCAACTCTCAAAACCCAAACCTAAAGGCGGCACAGGTCTTCCCAACATCCAACTCTATTACTGGGCCTGTCATCTGCAACGTATTGTAGACTGGCACGTCCACTTCCTGACTAAAGACTGGGTCTCCTTGGAAAACACATTCTCCACGATCCCCACTAATCACCTTCTGTGGATTGAATATAAGCATGTACCAAAAGAAGTGTCAAACCATCCCCTGATAGCCCCCACACTAAAATGCTTCAACTTGATGCAACGTAAATTCAACCTGTCCAAGACCCCTGGACCACTTACCCCACTATTCCACAACCCCGACTTCCCTCCAGGGGTTATCCCACTTCCCCCACCGTTACGACAAGCCGTATATAGGCATACGCATACACCACATTTCCAAAGACGGTAACCTCCTCACAAGGGAACAACTGAACCACACCTTACATCCAGAAAGGCAAGTGGACCCCTTTGGTTAGTTGCAGATCAAACATTTTTTCAAGAGCATCCAACACTCTGTGAACATGTCAGGTGACCTATCGGCCTTTGAATAGCTATGCCTCTCCAACTCGTCACAACGCCATGTCATATCGGCGATTCATAACATGTTGTGGGACACCACCAAAGCCGATGAAGCGCCGGCATGTAAGGCGTGGGCCCAGGATCTCCAACTCAGTCTCACAGACAAGGACTGGGAAGCCATTCACACCCAGGCACATAAAGGCTCCATTAATGTTTCCATACAGGAGACCAATTATAAAATAATAACAAGATGGTACCGCACCCCCTCTTTACTCCACAAGTTTAATAAAAAATTATCTGACGCTTGCTGGAGATGCTCCCACTCCCCGGGAGACATGTTGCACATCTGGTGGGCCTGCCCACGCATACAACCATTCTGGAAACTGGTCCATGACCACATCAAACACATAACCACATACGACTTGGACTTCGCCCCGGCACAATTCCTACTTCATTATCAGCCCATTAAAACACACACTTATCAGAAATCCCTAGCCCTAATGCTGGTCAATGCTGCAAAATCTTGTATCCCGGGATTGTGGGGTACTACTGACACCCCTTCGCTGAAGACCTGGTTTACCCGCATTAACAAAATCGCGGAAATGTAGGAACTCATCGCGATCGCTCACAACATTCCACACAATTTCTACAAAAAATGGGCACCCTGGCTACAATACAAATCCACACCAGACTACATCTCAAACTTTGAACATCCCCGTCCCTAAAGCGTGCATCCAGAGTACATTGCCCGTGACCCCCCCAGTGGGAATCCAAAACATGCACTGATACACCGCCTCCCAGAAATGAAACTGTTTCAGGCATTTCAAACATGATCCCCCCCCATAAGCATAGGATTCTAAAGATAGCCTTAAACTATTCCCAGCCACTCGGAAAGTCGTATAGGTCTCATCCATATACTAAACCCCACCGGTACAAGGAGGCCGTCAAGCCCCACTATTCCGGAAGGAGTCTGTCTTACACCCCCCAGTATTCATATCGCCCCCTCACCCCCATACCCCCTCTCCTTTATTCAACCCCATCAAATTCAGTTCCCTCCCTACATACTTCTCCCCCCTTATCTCCGCTGAGGGCAGGTGTGCTGGTTCACACCTCCCCGTTAAATTCTGTCAAGAGACATCCTTTACCTGCACTCTCAGATAGATTTCCACCTCATACAGAGCTTTCTAGCACCAGCATAGGTCCTAGTTCGTTAACCGATAAGCTAGGCATAGAATAGAATTACATGCCGTAAACTTTATGCCGTAAACTACAGTATAGCTCACAATCTTGTTGTACCAATATATGTATGATGCTGCATCTCTCTTCAGGTAAATTTGTCCCTAAACCTCAAGTAGAGCCCATGATTGCCATATTCCTATCATATTGTATTTTGTATATGTCTTGATTGTCTCTTGCCAGAAGTGTACCACTGTAAACGTTCAATAACCACTTAACAACCGCCCCATAGACAATTGACGTCTACAGGGCGGTTCCTTAATTCTGGGAGGACGTCTATTGACGTCCTCCCAGAATCGCGCTTCCCGCGCCCCCTGGGGCGCGCACACGGGAACATCCATGACCGTCGGGTCCGGGGGACCCGACTGATCACGGATCGTGATGAATGGCCGCTGTGCGCGGCCTTTCACCACGTGATCGCGCCGTCAAATGACGGCGTGATCACATGTAAACAAGCCGGCGGAAGCGCCGGCTTGTCTCTCCTCTCCGCACCGATCGGTGCAGTGTGAGAGGAGAGAGGGGGGAGAGAGGTGGTGCTGCAGCGCTGTGGGCATCTATTTACCACCCACCCACCACCCCCCAGCCACCATCAGCCACCCACCACCCACCCAGCCATCATCAGCCACCCACCCAGCCATCCACCCCCCACCCATCCTCACTCAATCCATCCTCACCCACCCACCCATCCATCCATGCTCACCCATCCATCCATCCAGCCATGCATGCTCATC
>BLSH010059241.1:223021-241216 GCA_018402905.1 Glandirana rugosa | reverse complement strand
TCATGTGCACCAAAGCAAACCTTTTATCAACTTCCCATTTTAGGGGCCCAACCTGAAGTGGATAGTTTTTTAATTTTATTTCTCTAGCCCTCTCTCTCCAGCTGAGGAAAATAGCTTTGCAGGAGCATCCACAGGTCTACATAATGTATGAACTTGTAAAAGGTGGTATCACTTTCTTTATAGAAAAGAGTTTGCTATGCAATGGTTCTTTCTGCATCACAATATGAATATGTCCTCCCAATCCCAACCAGAACCCACATGGCAATGTAATGTCAACATGCCCTCCCACTCACAGGCTAAAAACACATGGCAGCGACATATGCAAAGCCAAGAACAATAAAAGAGTTCCTGGACACAAGATCAGCATTACACAAACCTATAGGTCTTTGGCAGTTTGTTTGATCAATAAAAGGTATTTTTGTTGTTTCTTTCTATTATGCTAACTGTACAGTTTATTTTCTGATGTATGTGATGTTCAAATTTACATATAAATCATACAATTGTTAATAAAAAATGACCTACCTTCAAATATTCATTCTTTATGACACTGACGATAGCCTCGTACATTTCAGGAATAATCCTGCCCAGTGACTGCGCTGATATCCCTGTTGTAAATTTCAAGGGTTCCAGGGTTCTTCCTGTTGCTAAAAAGTACAATGTTGTGACAAGTCCCTGCTCTAGGATGATTGCTTTCCTCATTAAAACGGTTGTAAACCATTGCATGTTTTTTTTTTCTTACCTGCAAGGCAAAGGCATAATGTTCTAGTCTGCATTGCATACTAGCACATTATGTGAGACTTACCTCAAAAAGAAGCCTTTTAGTAATGTGTTGTCATCGCTGGAGACAGCTTCCATCTTCACCCGTCTTAATTCTGGGTTCGCAGACTCCAGCTCTGTGACTGGCTGGGGCCACCTGTCATGGCACAGGGCTTTAAGAGTGATTTCACTGGATGCGTGTACAGTAAATATTTTCTAAACGGTGCATGTTTAGGAGATATTTACACTACCTATAGGTAAGCCTTATTATAGGCTTACCTATAGGTAAAATTTAGAGATGGAAGTTTACATCCTCTTTAATGAATTTGTCTTCTTTATGTGAGGGCCAACCAGTTGAAGTAAAATGTCAAAAGCTTCCTGGGACATTCTGAGATAATACCGGAAGTTGACAGGATAACTGTCCCTTAACTTGGTTAGCAAGAGACAATTCTGCTCGCCTCAGAAGGCAGTCCTTGCTCCAAACTCTTACTTTTCTTTTATTCTTTCTTTGTTCCTCCTTATCCATATATGGAGACGTTGCATGTGTTTGGTATGGGATTCTAGTATTTGAATTATCTCAACTAGATTTAGCAGCTTAAATCTTTACAAGAGCTCAGTCTACCCCAATCTATAAAATACCACATATGTCACTGGCTGCGGTAGTTTCAATTACATTAATTTTGTCCTTTGCTACATTAGAAGGCATCTGACCCCTTATGAACAAATTTGCCATTACTCTGATGAACTGACAGATGATGTTATTCCATTACTTTCCCACAAGACTTCACTATTGCACCTTCTTTGACTCTGATCTTCTCTAATCCTTCACCCTCCTGCACAAACTTACAGTGGCTTCTTCAGCACAGGAATGAAGCTTTACATTCTAAACTAGATGATATAGATGACCTTTCAGGTTACACAAAATTATACTTTCCATTCCATATAACTGCTGGAGATGCTGGAGAGAAAAGGCTACAATAATCACATAAGGTGGAATTGTACTCATATTCAAACCTTCTGGATAAATGTTTTCTCTACATTCCACCAATTCACTTTCTGTGACATTCCACAAACCCCTCAAATTGCTCAGAACCTTGCATAACATCTCCTTGAGCTATTGCTTTATCATGTTCTCTTTATGTGCTGTATTTTGGTATGGCTATAAGATGTGCTGCTCATGGTATATATCTTATTTTGTAAACCTGGATTTGTTTGGATAAAAAAAAAACACCTCTAAACAGAATACAATTAGTTCCAAACCATATGTTAATTACAACTACTATTTGCAACTTTGAGACCAGCTGGTTCTTTAGTTGCCTTGTGGTTGTGGCAATGGAACTAGTTTAACTATCAAAAAGATAGATTACAGTTCTTCAGACTTCAAAAATTCATTTGGACTGATGTATTTTCAGAACATCCGAGGAAAGTATAAAAGAGCAATGTTAGATAGATAGTCTCATTTTGCCCATGTGTGGTTGAATGATGAAAGCTTAGGACAGAAAGCTAAGATATGACTGTCTGAATACACACATATGTCTGCCATCACTACTTGTATTATTTCTGTTTCAACTGCTTAACCGTAACAGCACAAAAATTATGTTATCACTTCTATTTTAAGTTAATATCTGAGTTTGCAAAAGCATGTAGTGCATACAAAATAGACATACTGTATATCCTATGAGGCTATTGAGGACTATGTTTTTTTGCATGATTTACAATACACTTTTTGATAAATCTTTCAAATCCTGTGTACTAGAAGCAAAATCTTAAGCCTCGTACACACGGGACGACGATCGCACGTACGACCGTGTTGAATCGTATGTTGCATAATGTAAATAGCATACTGACATGCACCCGACGGTCGTACATACAACTTGCGGCCGGTCGAACGTGATGACGCGAACGAGCGTATAAAGAGGAAGTAGCGTCACCCTTTGGGCTCCTTCATCTAATTTCGTGTTAGTTGAAGTGGACTTGGCGCATGCGTGTTTAGCACAATACAACTTGTTGTACCCAACTGCTCTACACACGATACAACGATCGTATGCGAGCTTGTTGATACGACCAAGTTTTGTAGTCTGCACATACAACTCCCATGCACGACCGTCGTATGTTTGACTGTTGAAAGCGCGCCCACAAACGATCTATTCCGCATGCAACGGTCGTGAGTACGACGTGTTGAATGCGATCGTCGTCCCGTGTGTACGAGGCATTAGGCACATATTGAACAAAATTCTCAATTGCATTAAATTATGTATTATTAATGCCACCACCCATCTACCTGATACGATTTTTTTTAATATTTAAAGAACACTGCTGAGCACCACTTGTATCAGAACCAGCCACTGAACCACTTCTCTTTTTATGAAACACAACCTCTGTTTATGGTATTTGCATGTCTTGGCTATACCAATATGGAAGAATTAACAAAAAAATAAAACAAAAACAGACGGTCAGTCTTCTACATCACCTAGTCACCCCCATTGATTGGCAAAGGAATGTACAGGTGCAGTACAGCTTCTATTGATTTGCAATGACTTGCTATTTCTGTTGTTTGTCATGGATCTAAGCTAATTTGCTTAGCAACATTGCATATTAACAAACCCATCAATTTCACAATCTAAATCAAAGTAAACACTACAAAGACTGCAGATCTCCAAATTATTTATACTGAAGATTTTCAATAAGCATTAATGACATATTCACACTATTCTGCTGCGTCAGCGCACACACGATAAATCGTGTTATACCACTTGTTAATGTGCATTTCATTAAGACACCCATTCATTTGAATGGGCTGTGTAAAGCACCAAAACACATAAAAAAAGTGCATGTAGCATTTCTGGTAGCACATCACAACACACATTAGTGCAACTAGCTCATTCTAAAGGAGAGATTAGCAATCACACCTGATGCATATTTCTTTAATGCTAGCACATCTATTAAAAGCAATCACAATAAGATGGATTGCTTTGTCATATGATAGCCTATTATTGTTAATGCTCCATTGCTAGTTCAGATGTATGTGCAGCAGCATAAATGAGAGCATGCTCCAGGGCAAACATGTACATGTAAGGGATTACAGATGAATGACAAGGACCAATTTATAAGGAAATTAAATTACTGTGAAATTGACAGGAAAAACTTAAATAGCGATAGCTTAAAGATGACCATTCTCACCCATCTTTTTCTAGTACATATTAATTTTACCATTTACTTTTTTTTATTCAGCCAATTGTTATTTTGTCTTTTGTATAAGCAATTTTTTCATACAAGGAAAATGGAAAAAACAGCTTAATGTAAAATGTTTTGGTGAAAAAGGTTGGTGATAAAAGGTTATTCTAGTTTACATTATTGGAAAATACTTATAATTAGTTTTTTATCCTTACCTATAATTTAATCTGCCATCAGATGCTGTGAATACAGTATCTCACAAAAGTGAGTACACCCCTCACATTTTTGTAAATATTTTATTATATCTTTTCATGTGACAACACTTAAGAAATTACACTTTGCTACAATGTAAAGTAGTGAATGTTGTATAGCAGTGTAAAATCTAAACTGCTGGCAACAAAAGTGAGTACACCCCTAAGTGAAAATGTCCAAATTGGGTGCAAAGTGTCATTATTTGTGTGACTACCATTATTTTCCAGCACCGCCTTAACCCTCTTGGGCATGAAGTTCACCATGCCCATCCATGGTGGATGTTATAGACCTTGCACTCCTCCACCTTCCATTTGAGGATGCCCCACAGATGCTCAATAGGGTTTAGGTCTGGAGACATGCTTGGTCAGTCAGCCTCAGCTTCTTTAGCAAGGCAGTGGTTGTCTTGGAGGTGTGTTTGGGGTCATTATCATGTTGGAATACTGCCCTGTGTCTCTGAAGGGAGGGGATCAAGCTCTGCTTCAGTATGCCACAGTACATCTTGGCATTCATGGTTCCCTCAATGAACTGTAGCCCCCCAGTGCCGGCAGTGCTCATGCAGCCCCAGACCATGACACTCCCACCACTATGCATGACTGTAGGCAAGACACACTTGCATTTGTACTCCTCACCTGGTTGCCGCCACACACGCTTGACACCATTTGAACCAAATAATTTTATCTTGGTCTCATCAGACCACAGGATATGGTTCCAGTAATCCATGTCCTTAGTCTGCTTGTCTTCAGCAAACTGTTTGCAGGCTTTCTTGTGCATCATCTTTAGAAGAGGCTTCCTTCTGGGACGACAGCCATGCAGACCAATTTGATTCAGTGTGCAGCGCATGGTCTGAGCACTGACAGGCTGACCCCCCCACCCCTTCAACCTCTGCAGCAATGCTGGCAGCACTCATACGTCTATTTCCCAAAGACAACCTCTGGATATGATGCTGAGCACGTGCCCTAAACTTCTTTGGTCGACCATGGCGAGGCCTGTTCTGAGTGGAACCTCTCCTGTTAAACCTCTGTCTGATCTTGGCCACCGTGCTGCAGTTCATTTTCAGGGTCTTGGCAATCTTCTTATAGCCTAGGCCATCTCTATGTAGAGCAACAATTCTTTTTTTCAGATCCTCAGAGAGTTCTTTGCCATGAGGTACCATGTTGAACTTCCAGTGACCAGTATGAGAGAGTGAGAGTGATAACAACAAATGTAACACACCTGCTCCCCATTTACACCTGAGACCTTGTAACACTAATGAGTCACATGACACTGGGGAGGGAAAATTGCAAATTGGACCCAATTTGGACATTTTCACTTAGGAGTGTACTCAATTTTGTTGCCAGCGGATTAGAAATTAATGGCTGTGTGTTGAGTTATTTTGAGGGCACAGCAAATTTACACTGTTATACAAGCTGTACACTCACTACTTTACATTGTAGCAAAGTGTAATTTCTTAAGTGTTGTCATATGAAAAGATATAATAAAATATTTACAAAAATGTGAGGGGTTTACTCAATATTGTGAGATAATGTATATATATATGTGAAGATAAAAAGCCTTCTGTGTGCAGCAGCCCCTCCTAACACTTACCTGAGCCCCCTCTCGATCCACAAGTGCCTCGGCTATCCAGGACTCTTCCTCCTAATTGGCTGAGACACAGCAGCGTCACCATTGGCTCCCGCTGCTGTCAATAAAACTCAGTTAGCCAATCAGGAGAGAGAGGGGCGGGAGCAAACCACGGCTCTGTGTGTGAATGGATATACGGAGCTTCAGCTCGGCTCGGGTGCCCCATAGAAAGCTGCTTGCTGTGAGGGCAGTGGGGGCACTCAACAGGAGGGAGGGGCAAGGAGCTCCAGCCAGGGACCCAAGAAGAGGAGGATCTGGGCTGCCCTGTGTAAAACCACATCACAGAGCAGGTCAGTATGACATGTTTGTTATTTTAATAGAAAACAAATGAGACTTTGCAATCACTTTAACTACTTTGGTGTGCATGATCTGGGCACATTCAGCTTCTAAATTTTGACATTTGTGTGAAAATGTGCCAAAACCACTTTTAGGCTCTTCAGAAATAGCAGCATTTTAAGTGAATAGTGCATGGAAATCCTAATCCCCTACCCTTAAATAAAAACTGTAAATTAAAATCTCTAAGCAATGAAAACATTAGAACCAATTTTAAAATGAGAAAACTCAGAAATACAGATATTACAAAAAAGGGTGATTCTGTTCTTATTGGTAGGACAAAATATGGATATTTATATGTTAAATAGCGTATTTGACAGTTTTCACATTTATAAACAGGCCTCTAAGCTTTTCAGTGTTTTTACCATTTTATCCAAGTACTGTGTTTATTATGGTGGAAAACAGCGTGTGCTAACTTGTGGCATTCATCTTTCATTGTGTCTGCTCTAAACTGTGTAAAGGTGATCTCTAATTGCTATGGATTCAGAGTTTACAAAAAAAATATATATATTGGTAGTAAGGCTGTACGTTTCTATGGAGGCATACATTCCACAGGGCATGTGTGCCCATTATTTAATAAATTACATATACCTTGAACTTTACTCTTTCTATCTTTCTGAAAAGAGGAACAATTGATCAGCAGCTGGTTTTATTCTGTTCGCCTGTATGTCTGCATTAACATCACCATGACTTTTTCTTGCCTACGTCTTCTTTGCCGTGTTAGAAATGTAATACTTTTGTTTGTCTGACTTGAGTCTCTTTACTGTACATTGCAGTGAATGAGAAGCAGATAAAACACATGGGGTTTATTTACTAAAGGCAAATATGCTGTGCACTGCAAGTGCAGTTGTTCTGGATCTTAGTAAAGTAGGGGAAGCTCTGCTGATTTCTATCATCCAATCATGCGCAAGCAAAAATACAGTTTTTTATTCTCCTTGCATGTAATATGTACTCTTTGCAAAGTGAAAGCTTTACCTCATTTAATAAGCTCTGGAGCAACGGCGCTTGCAGTGCACAGTAAATTTGCCTTTCCTCCTTGACTGTTTTTTTTTCATCTTTAGTACAATTTAGATTTGTTTAGATGTGTTCTTTTGAGTTTTAGAATGAACTAAGCTTAGACATTAGCATTTAGACTTGATCTGCAAGATGTCTCACTCAGTTAGGGTGCCAAATCTGAACCCCGCTGATGTCAAGGGGAGCTGAATGTAAAATAAACCAGTAAGGGAAAATTTCTAGGCTAATAAACAAGGAATCATCAAATAAATTACACGAAGGGCTGGACACTGCCCTGGGGAACATGTACCAAAGCAAAATCTTGTTTGGCAGGAAGGAGAGTAATATTAACATGCAGCATTCTTGTAAATAGCATACCCAGGGGATGCCCGATCCTTCCTGTGTAGTGTTGCATCTTTACAATGTGTACAACCTACTGCAACAATACTGATGTTTATAAAAATATGTTGTTTAAATTGACAGTATAGAAGGGCTCTGAGCTGCTTTGTTCTGTTTGCAAACCATCATCCAGAAATTTCTTTCATCTATGCCAGACCCCTTATCCTAGATGAGGGTCTGGTTTTGATGTTAATGGTGGACCCCACACTCACACAAAAAAAGGTATGAGGTTACTCACAAAAATACATACCAGACCCTATCCTTGATGAGGTTCTGGTATGGATGTCAAGTGCGAACCTGCACAAAAAACAAAATAATAAACAAACAAAAAAATGGCATTGGGTCCCCTCCAAATTCTATACCAGATCCCTAGTAGACCATGCAACCTGGCTGGCCAGAAAAGGCAGAGGAAGAATGTGCACCCTCTCCTGAACCATAACCAGGGTATACTCCCTCAACATGCAGCACATACCTTGCCAAAGGTGACCCAATGGCAAAGCATCTTGAACCCATGTTCATTAGGACAAGCAGGGCCGGATTAACATAGGGGCTATTGGAGCTGCAGCTCCAGGCCCCTACCTCAAGATCAAGATAGGTGCCAGTGAGTCATTAATGCTGTTTAGCTCTGTGTGTGTACACCACAGTCGCTATTGTTATGTAAATTAAGGACGACGGACAGGCGCTATTATTATGTAAACCGCGGACGGCCAGCAGGTGCTATTGTTATGTAAATGGAGGGCGACAGGCGCTATTGTTATGCAAAGCAGGGGCAGCCGGCAGGCACTATTATCAGCTGAGTTCCACACAGTGCAGTGTGTTTTTTGTGAGTAAAAGTTGGAGCAATGTAACCCAATGAAATTTTCAGCCATTCTTTCTAATACAGCTGTAACTTCCCCAAAGAAATCCTTTTCATGTTGAGATGAAACGTATCTTTCTCTCAAAGAAATTGTCCTTGCAACAATGTTGCAATTTTGATAATCTATTTTGTTTTCAAGAATTCTAGAATGTGTATCTTTTCATGTTTTGGTGAAATATTTTTTTCTCTGTCACTTTCACTTGTTGATATCTATCTCACAAAAATATTTCCCCAAACTTACACAAGTGTCTTTACAAACCACAAACCATACCTTGCGTATGCTTATTGCTTATGGAAATTTAAAATTAGTCCCATTTTGTTATTATTTATTCTTTCCAAATGATCTTAAAGAGGAAGTAAACTCTCATGGGTTTTACTTCCTCAGTGTTACTCTTTGTTACCCTGCAATTTAAAAGCATAATAGGCTAGTATGCATCGCATACTAGTCTATTATGTGTCACTTACCTGCATTGGAAGCCCGCAATGTCCCCGCTACAGACCGCGTCCATCTTCACCCCTCTTCCTTCCGGGGCCGTGATCTCTGGCTCTGTGACAGGCTGGAGCCATGTGACATCACTCCCGTGCATGCACATGGGAGCCACCAATCGCGGCACGATCTCAGTGAAGAAACGGCACGGACGCCATTACTTAACTGCGCATGTGCCGAAGATGACGGCCCATGCAAGTACACTGTATATCTCCTAAACCGTGCAGGTTTAAGAGATATGCAGATAACCTGCAGGTAAGCCTTATTATAGGCTTAACTGTAGGTTAAAGTGGTTGTCCAGAGTTGACAACTACTTTAATTTGCCCGCAGGGGCAGCTGGAGGAGTAGGATTCCCGGTATCTACAGTACAGGTTACGCCCCAAGGTAGATTGGTCATCCCACACATCCCTCCTGTTGAAACATGGCAAGGCCCATGTTTCAATGAGAACAAAGCTGGGAACAGTGCCGGAGGAGCAATAAGTTTCCCTTTAAATCTCCAGATTCCATCTGTACATGTTGCACCTTTCTTTTCCCACAACTGTTTTTGTGGTGAATTATTCTGCAACTCAGCCAGAATATTCAAGTACACAGGTAGAAGAAGCTTCCCATCTCTTGTTCATGCCTGTCTATGAAACTGACATAGAAGGAGGGATTCCTGAAGATGCAAGGCAGCAAATTAACCCTTTGGTATGGGTGAGAGGACAAAATAGCCCTGGTCTAATGCAGGTCCCCCCTGTAAGAATACAGAGAGACCCTGCCTTACCAGTCCCCAGGCTTCCACAATACCCACTCTCCCCTGAGTCAATGAAAGGCATTACTCCAGTAATTGAAGAATTATTACAGGAAAAAGTTTTAGTCCCCTGTAGGAGCCAAGCAAACACCCCTATCTATCCAGTGCCCAAGCCAATGAAACCTGGTGAGACAACTCAGCGATGGAGGTTAGTACATGATCTGAGGGCAGTGAATAAGGTAACTATACCCTCTACTCCGGTAGTGCCCAACCCTGCCACCATTCTCTCAACGGTGCCGCCCTCAGCAGCCCATTTTACAGTTATTGATCTGGCCTCAGCATTTTTTAGTATCCCTATACATCCAAATGACCAATGGATACTCGCTTTCTGCTTCGGACAGAAAAATCTGACCTGGGCTCGTCTTCCAATGGGTTACCATGACTCACCTAGCTGTTTCTCCCAGGTGCTGAAAGAAAAATTGGACGGATGGAATCCACCGAGAGGTCCTGTACTAATCCAGTATGTGGATGACCTCCTGGTTGCTTCTTCCTGCCACCAGTCATGTACAGAGGATTCTATCTCTCTGATAAATTTTCTGTCTGAAATTGGCCAAAAGGTAGATAGTTCCAAGGTACAGTGGGTCCAGACCAAAGTTCAGTATCTGGGACACTGTATCTCACAGGGACTTAAACATCTAACTGATAAAAGAAAAAAGGTTGTAGCTAAACAGCAGATGCCCAAAACCTTAAAACAATTGAGAGCTTTCTTGGGACTAGTGGGCTACTGTAGGCAATTCTTGCCCCAGTACTCTACAATTGTAGGCCCATTACAGGAATTACTAAAAGGACAACTTAAAAACAGCCATAGGTTCGCAGAGGAAGAATTAACTCCTGCAGTGAAGGCTGCCTTTCAACAGATAAAGACAGCACTTCTGTCTGCGCCCAGTTTGGGATTGCCAGATTATGAAAAACCCTTCTACTTGTTTTGTGCAGAGATAAATGGACATGCCAATGGTGTGTTAACACAATGGTTCTGTGAAAATCATAGACCGGTGGGTTACTACAGTTACCCTTTGGATTCAGTCGCTAAAGGGTTACCCGGATGTCTGAAATCGGTGGCGGCTGCTGCCATACTGGTAGAGAAAACTGCTGACATAGTATTGGGAAGTGAGTTGTATTTGATGTGTCCCCATGATTTGGAAACTATGCTAAACAGTGCATATACAAAACACTTCTCAGTGCAGCGGTTGACTCATTATCATTTGACTCTGCTCTCATCTTCTAATTTACGAATACAAAGGTGTCAAACATTGAATCCTGACACTTTACTGCCAGAAAGTGACACGGAGGATGACAGACTGGAGCCAACTGACTTTAATGATTTTTTAGAGCATGACTGTTCTGCAGAAATAGAAGCTACTACAAAGCCTAGAACAGATCTCAGGGATGAGCCAATTCTTGACCTTCATTCCTGGGCAGAACTGTGTGTAGATGGCTCTTCCTTCAAAAGGGAGGATGGCCTTACATTGGCAGTAGTGTTGTGGTCAATGGAGAAGGCACAGTACTGCATGCCTGTGTACTGCAACATTCCAAATCTGCACAAGCAGCCAAATTAGTTGCATTATGTGTTGCCTTGGAAATGGCACAAGGAGAAACTGTGAATATCTATAGTGACTCTGCTTATGCAGTAGGAGAACTGCATAGCTTTGCTCAGCTATGGCAAGAAAGAGGATTTTTAACAGCATCAGGAGCACCAATTCAGCATAAAGAGCTGATTATTCGATTGTTGGCAGCAGTGCAGTTACCAAAAACTGTTGCTGTTATTAAATGTAAGGCACATACACGAGGAGATGATCTTGTGTCAAAAGGAAATGCATTGGCAGATGAAAGTGCAAAACATGCCATTGCAACCCATGTGCCAGATGTAATTTCTACAATGCAAACAACTGAACTACCTGTAGATTTGAATATTCTGGCTGAGTTGCAGAATACTTCACCACAAAAACAGTTGTGGGAAAAGAAAGGTGCAACATGTACAGATGGAATCTGGAGATTTAAAGGGAAACTTATTGCTCCTCTGGCACTGTTCCCAGCTTTGTTCTCATTGAAACATGGGCCTTGCCATGTTTCAACAGGAGGGATGTGTCGGATGACCAATCGATATTGGTGGGCACCTGGGTTTTACACTTATGCTGCTAAACAAATAAAAAAGTTTACAGTATGCCAAACTCATAATATAGGACAGTCAGTACAGACTCCTATGAAACACATTCCTTCAACCGAAGAGCCATTTCAAATTGTGCAAATTGACTTTTTGGATATTCCCCCTTGTGGTAGGTTTCGGTATCTTTTGGTATGCGTAGATAGCTTCAGTCAATGGGTGGAGGCTTTTCCGACTGTAAAAAACGATGCCAGGACTGTGGTTAAATGTTTAACAAGAGAATTGATCCCTAGATTTGGGGTGGGCGAAGTAATTTCATCAGATAGGGGGCCACACTTTGACAATAAGCTAATGGCAGAAGTGACACACATGTTGGGTATGAAGCAACAGTTGCACACCCCCTACCGGCCACAAGCAAGTGGAATGGTAGAACGCTGTAACCAGACTCTGAAAAGGTATCTGGCTAAGTTGACTGCAAATGGAAAAAGCACCTGGGTAGAGGCTTTGCCAATAGCACTTACAGCCATCAGAACCACTCCAAAAGGAAAGCATGGTCTCTCTCCCTTTGATATATTGTTTGGGAGACCACCCAGGAAAGCACCACTGCTGCCAGAGACAGTAACATTATTGACTGGACAGGATGACTATGTTCAGAAGTTGACAAACATATTTTCTGATACTTTCTCCAGAGCCAAAGCAGGACAACCAGTGGATACGTGTGATAAAACCCATGGACTGAGATCTGGAGAGTGGGTGTACATCAAGAATCACACACCTCGGACTTCCTTATCTCCCAAGTGGAAGGGACCTTACCAGATCATTCTTGTATCGCCTACAGCTGTAAAGCTTAAAGACTATAAGTATTGGGTGCATGGTTCCCATTGTAAAAAAACTGTCCCTCCAGTAGATACCAAGGACCAAGTGTCTACCGGCAAGTATTGTTCTGTACCTTTGCCTTCTAGGTCATCCCCTCCATTGACTCGCTCACGAGCAAGGAAGCAACATGAAGCTGACGTTGCTGGGACCAAGGCCTAATGTCACCCTGTGGAGCACCATCCTTTGTGGAGGAATAGCGGTATGGCTGAATGTCATGGTGTATGAATGGGCAACACTAGAAGGTAAGCTGCATGAAGTTTCTGCAAAGAACAAAACTACTAGGATTTCTGAAGAAATTGTACTTACTGAATCTGGCCATGAAGCACGGGCCCGAAGAGGAATAGAGACATACCATGCCAAGTTCTCTGAGCCCTTCTTCAATTCTTTTATATCCATGCATTTACAGGCCACAAAGAAACTGAACATTAGCAAATGCTGGATATGTACACATGCACCTATCTCCCATCAGACTATTCCACTGTCGGGGGTACCCACTAACTTGAGAGAAATAGAGGAAAGTGCTCACTTTGGTGAGGTTAGTGCAGCAATGACTGACAGATCTGTTTCATTTTTATTATTTACTAATGTGCCAATGCAACCACCTGCAGTGTGTATCAACTTTACTCGGATATATACACCAGAACAGGTAGAAAAGGGTTATCCTATTCCTACACGGAGCATAGGTTTCTCCAATTGCATGGAGCAAGCACAAATTAGATACTGGTTTGATGCTATGGACACAGCTTGGAGTACAAATCGGTATGAGGAGTTACACAACTTAACACAGCGTCAACATTCCAGACAGAACAATTTAAAGTTGTTAATGTGTTTACAAGGGTATAATTTTAAGAAAGCATGTTCAGCTCCCCCAGGTTTTTACTTTATCTGTGGAAAGAAAGCTTATAGCTGGATCCCTTTAAATGCAGTGGGTGTTTGTTATTTTGGAAGAATTATACCTGCTACCTGGTATATGGATGATGAGGAGTTTAAGGCAACTCAGTTGCATAAAGTCCCTTCCCATATATTACCTAGAAGAGATTTGTCTGATCAATCCAACACTGGCATGGAAGAGGATACTCAGACCAGTGAGGGTGATGAGACGGATAGTGATCCACAGGAGGGACAAAAGGCGGGTGAAAATGATGAAACAGATGAAAGCATGGTGATAGCGGAATCCAAAGAGAGCAATGGAATCGAAGGTGTAGAATCTCGTGACAACATTATTAAGCCATTATTCTCTATACCCTGGGTTAACCAGTGCTGTATTAAGAAAGCTTTCACTTTCATCATTGATCTAGCTGAACTCATGGATAATATTACTGTCCTCTATGATAAGAACTTTGTCCTACTAGCCACAGAGATAAAAATGATCAAGAAAGAGGTTCTGCAGCACCGGCTGGTGCTGGATTATCTCACTGCTAGTCAAGGAGGAATGTGTACCATAGTAGGAACTGCTTGCTGCAATTATATCGGAAATGATACAAGAGCTGAGGATGCTATCATTTCTCATATAGTCAGAGTGCAGAAGTTAAAGTTAGATTTTCACAAAGAGCATACTGAAACTGCTTGGGTTGATGGAAGCTGGGAGAGCTGGCTCTCATGGCTCAATCCACTCAACTGGTTTTCAGGAATTGGAGGTCGGTTTTCTGGTATAATGCATGGAATCCTATATATCATTGGATTCATTGTGTTTATTATTCTCTTAGTTAAATGTTCACCTGCTTTGTTTAAATGTTGCTTGAAAATAATCACAAATGCTTGTACTAATACTCGTCCTTTTGAGCCCCGAAGGGAAAGGGCAAGGGCCTGTGTGATGACTGCTTATGAGATGATTGCTCGCTTACCTGAAGATCATCCTAAAACCTCTGAGGAACCTGATGTCTAATGGTTCGAACATTAAAGGCGGGACTGTGAGGAGCAGAATTAAAATGGAGTCAGAATGATGTTTCTACAATAAAACTATGATGGAAGAGTTCCCCTTCAGAAAAGCTGTGTTTCTGCATAAATGAACTTTATTCTCATTTTAAATGTTCTGAGACCATTATCCATTATCTCAGCAGTTTGCAACCCATATCCTGTGCAAATGTCACAATAACCTCTGGTTGGGACCAAAATGGACATCCTTGTTTGTTGAGGTCATTTCTGAGAAATAGATATTGTTATTTCCAAAATTCCCCCAACCACATCTTCTTTTAATTAGTATAGCTTGACATGTTATGATGTATTATGATAAATTTGACAAGTAATCTTTAGACGCCCTATAGTTATGGCCAAACTGTCACGTATGCTGTTTTCCAATGATTATTTCTCAATACTTTGTTTTTCTTAAACTTGGGCCTGTGCCCTTCATTGACTTGTATTGTAACTTTTAGCATAAAAGCCCCATCCCCTGTAACCTTCCTCATCACACCCATTATGATGTGATCCTATGCATAGTATGATATTCTCAGTAAACATATCAGACGAATGCAGAAACCTGGACCTTCGTTTATTTCTTCTCTGATCTTATCAATACCTAGATGCAGTATTTGTGTATTTATGTGCAGGAGGACTTGACATACAGCAGCCCTGTGGCTCAAAAGGTAGCAATTCTGCCTACCATTGCTAATGTACTAAGTTTGAATCCCAAACATGTCACTTCATGTGGAGATGTTATTTGTTCTCTCTATGTTGTTAAACCACAAACAATACCTTTGCTTATGGAAATGTAAAATGAGTTCCTTTTTTATCTTTTATTCTTTCCAAATGATCCTAATTTGAGCCCCAAAAATGTGATATGTGTACCAACATCAGAAATAAAAATGTCACTGCAAAAATCATCAAATATCACAGAATAAATCAAGAAGAGAAACTCCTGACTAATGTAATTCCTATATATTGCAAGAAATGCAGTATCTGTGTATTTATGTGTAGGAGGACTCCACATGCAGCATCCCTGTGGCTCACAAAGGTAGAAATTCTCCCTACCATTGCTCAGGTCCTGAGTTTGAATCCCAAACATGTCACTTCATGTAGAGATGTTGTTTGTCCTCTCTATGTTGTTAAACATAACTCCTGACTCAGGGCCTTACCTAAATTATGTCTAAATGTAGTATTTATGTGTAGGAGGGTTCCACAACCATTGCAAATCTTGGCAGATACACTAGCTAGGCAAAAGTATCGGGACACCTGCCTTTATACACACATGAACTTTAATGGCATCCCAGTCTTAGTCCGTAGGGTTCAATATGTGTTCAATATGTCTGATTATGACTAAGCGGGTATAACTCCCGTGAAACGCGTCAATCTATCTTGCCTTGATGTACTTCTTATGGACTGTTGAATCCTGTATGATGTTTTACTGAATAAACACAATTCGTTTGGAAGTTCCTGTGGTGCTGTCAAAACCTTCATTGATGTATTCAATATTGAATTGCCCCATCCTTTGCAGCTATAATAGCTTCAACTCTTCTGGGAAGGCTGTCTACAAGGTTTAGGAGTGTGTCTTTGGGAATGTTTGACCATTCTTCTAGAAGCACATTTCTGAGGTCAGGCACTGATGTGGATGACAAGGCCTAGCTCACAGTCTCCACTCTAATTCAGCCAAAAGATGTTCTATTGGGTAGAAGTCAGGACTCTGTGCAGGCCAGTCATGTTCCTCCACCCCAAACTCGTTCATCCATGTCTTTATGGACCTTGCTTTGTGCACTGGTGCACAGTCATGTTGGAACAGGAGGGGGCCATCCCCAAACTGTTCCCACAATGTTGAAGGCATGAAAAGCCCACCAAAATCCTCAGCACCAGGCCCATGATGCTCTTAATCTGGCCCTGAGGACAAGAGCCTCTTCCCACAACTCTGGCCCAGTAGTTGTGGGATTTGCGGATGAGAAGTTTATCAGAATATGGAACCCCCTTATAAATAAGGGGCCCACAGACACCAGCCCCTATCCCCAATCTTAACCCTTTCGCCGCCAGGTCCGTACGTCACACGGACCTAACGGCGGGCGGTATTACACACAATCCAGTGTCTGCAGCCACCGGGATTGTGTGTGAAACTGATGGGCAGACTCCTGCCTGTCAGGTGAGAGTGGATGCTGCTGCCGCCCGAATGCTCTCACTGACCCCCAGTAACGGCACCCCCCCCTTGCGGACTCCCACCATGCTTACCAGGCTCCGTTTGCCCATCTGTGGGCCCGGGACAGTCATGGCAGGTGTCGGTGGCTGGAGGGGAAGGAGAAGAGCGGATACATGTCTGCTCTCCTTCCCCTCTTGCAGTGACCTAGAAAACAACATCTCTGACGTCACTTCCGGGTCACGTTCTTGGTGTCCCCAGCTCGCTTTGCCAGGAACGGATGTTTTGCCATGCAATCTGCATGGCAAAACATTCAGTGGAGTACAGGGGAGACATACAGGGACCCTGCATGTCTCAATAAAGAGAACCGGCCACCTAAAATCCTCACATAGGGGACTTGTCCCCTATGTGATGAAAAAAAAAGAGCTAAGTAAAAAAAAAAAAATGTTTTTTTGCAAAAAAGATAGTTACACACAAACACATAAAATCCCCCCCCCCCAAAAAAAAATTCGAGGCCACCCACCCCCTCATATACACATGCACGAACATAAACACACACATCGGGCGCCTATGCATGAAAGCGTTGATTGCGATGTACATGTTATATATCGCCGCTTACACCAGCACGAGACCAATAATACTAACACAAAACCTACTCTGTAACACTAAACTGATACCTATACAGGGCTTCTGAAGCATCACCTATAGAAAACATAGGGTATTGAAGTTTTCACGTGGCGCACAAAAATTTAAGGTTTGGCATGTTTGGGATCTATTTACTCGGCGCAGCCTCATTTTTTATATTTTAGCAAAAATGTTGGTAATTTATTGTGTTTATTCCCCCTACAATTCGCGTAAGTGTGTTTTTACTGAAAGTTTGCGTTTCTAGACCTTTGCGGTAATATCATGTGACATAAAAAATTGGAACTACCACTATTTTATTCTCTAGGGTGTTTGCTTTCCGAAAATATATAATGTTTGGGAGTTTTGTGTAATCTTCAGGCCTAAAATTATTTTTAAACATGTGTGCTAAAAACACAAAACCGGCTCTGGCAGCAAAAGGGTTAAACATATATACCGAGACACGCTTATTGACAAGTTCTTAACCACTTAACAACCGCTCTATAGACAAATGACGTCTACAGAGCGGTTGCTTAATTCTGGGAGGACGTCTATTGACGTCCTCCCAGAATCGCGGTTCCCGCGCGCCCCCTGGGGCGCGCACACGGGAACATCCGTGACCGTCGGGTCCGGGGGACCCGACTGATCACGGATCGTGATGAATGGCCGCTGTGCGCGGCCTTTCATCACGTGATCGCGCCGTCAAATGACGGCGCGATCACATGTAAACAAGCCGGCGCTTCCGCCGGCTTCTCTCTCCTCTCCGCACCGATCGGTGCAGTGTGAGAGGAGAGAGGGGGGAGAGAGGACACGCTGCAGCGCTGTGGGCGATGTGCAATGCCCACAGCGCTGCCTAGGTGACATAACACACCCCCCACCCTCTATT
>BLSH010059241.1:190438-211427 GCA_018402905.1 Glandirana rugosa | reverse complement strand
TTGTGATACTCTACTAAAATCTTACTATTAGACAGGGAGTGTCGTGGCTGTCCTTGGAGAGGGATGCGGTCATACTCTACTAAAATCTTGCTATTAGACAGGGAGTGTCGTGGCTGTCCCTGGAGAGGGATGTGGTCATACTCTACTAAAATCTTGCTATAAGACAGGGAGTGTCGTGACTGTCCTTGGACAGGGATGACGTCATACTCTACTAAAATCTTGCTATTAGACAGGGAGTGTCGTGGCTGCTACTGGCGTAGGGAGAGGTTCCTGTCGGTGCTGTGAGGGACAGATTATCATTCTAAAATCATCTCATAGTGTTGTAGGGAGAGGTTCCTGTTGGTGCTTTGAGGGACAGTTCATCGTTCTAAAATCATCTCATACTGGTATAATGAGAGGTTCCTGTCTGTGCTGTGAGGGACATATTATCGTTCTAAAATCATATCATAGTGGAGTAGGGAGAGGTTCCTGTCAGTGCTGTGAGGGACAGATTATAGTTCTAAAATCATCTCATAGTGGAGTAGGAAAGGGTTCCTGTCATTGCTGTGAGGGACAGATTATTGTTCTAAAATCATCTCATACTGCAGTAGGGACAGGTTCCTGTCGGTGCTGTGAGGGACAGATTATCATTCTAAAATCATCTCATACTGGAGTAGGGAGAGGTTCCTGTCGGTACTGTGAGGGACAGATTATCGTTCTAAAATCATCTCATACTGGCGTAGGGAGAGGTTCCTGTCGGTGCTGTGAGGGACAGATTATCATTCTAAAATCATCTCATAGTGTTGTAGGGAGAGGTTCCTGTTGGTGCTTTGAGGGACAGTTTATCGTTCTAAAATCATCTCATACTGGTGTAGGGAGAGGTTCCTGTCTGTGCTGTGAGGGACAGATTATCGTTCTAAAATCATATCATAGTGGAGTAGGGAGAGGTTCCTGTCAGTGCTGTGAGGGACAGATTATAGTTCTAAAATCATATTATACTGGTGTAGGGAGAGGTTCCTGTCAGTGATGTGAGGGACAGATTATCATTCTAAAATTGTCTCAAACTGATGAAGGATGAGGTTCCTGTCGGTGCTGTGAGGGACAAATTATCCTTCTAAAATCATCTCATACTGGTGTAGGGAGAGGTTCCTGTCGGTGCTGTGAGGGACAGATTATCGTTCCAAAATCATCTCATACTGCAGTAGGGAGAGGTTCCTGTCGGTGCTTTGAGGGACATATTATCGTTCTAAAATCATCTCATAGTGGAGTAGGGAAGTGTTCCTGTCATTGCTGTGAGGGACAGACTATTGTTCTAAAATCATCTCATACTGCAGTAGGGACAGGTTCCTGTCGGTGCTGTGAGGGACAGATTATCATTCTAAAATCATCTCATACTGGAGTAGGGAGAGGTTCCTGTCGGTGCTGGGAGGGACAGATTATCGTTCTAAAATCATCTCATACTGGTGTAGGGAGAGGTTCCTGTCGGTGCAGTGAGGGACAGATTATCATTCCAAAATGATCTCATACTGCAGTAGTGAGAGGTTCCTGTCGATGCTTTGAGGGACATATTATCGTTCTATAATCATCTCATAGTGGAGTAGGGAGAGGTTCCTATCGGTGCCGTGAGGGACAGATTATTGTTTTAAAATCATCTCATACTGGTGTAGGGCGATTTTCCTGTTGGTGCTCTGAGGGACAGATTATTGTTCTAAAATCAGCTCATACTGCAATAGGGATAGGTTCCTGTCGGTGCTGTGAGGGACAGATTATCGTTCTAAAATCATCTCATACTTGAGTAGGGACAGGTTCCTGTCAGTGCTGTGAGGGACAGATTATCATTCTAAAATCATCTCATACTGGTGTAGGGAGAGGTTCCTATCGGTGCCGTGAGGGACAGATTATCATTCTAAAATCATCTCATACTGCAATAGGGACAGGTTCCTGTCGGTGCTGTGAGGGACAGATTATCGTTCTAAAATCATCTCATACTGCAATAGGGACAGGTTCCTGTCGGTGCTATCAGGGAAAGATTATCGATCTAAAATCATCTCATACTGGAGTAGGGAGAGGTTCCTGACGGTGCTGTGAGGCACAGATTGTCGTTGTAAAATCATCTCATACTGGTGTAGGGAGAGGTTCCTGCTGCTCGCGTGAGTGGTGCATTTCTTGCACAAAAATAAAAAATGCGTCTACATTGCTGGTTTAGAAAAAAAAATTATTCTAAATACAACATTTGCGGCCAGCGGTGCATTTCTTGCACAAAAATAAAAAGTGCATCTACATTGCTGGTTAAAAAAAAAAAAGAATAATAATTTATTATTCTTTTTTTATTATTATTAATAAATAGTGCTACATTGTACATTTGCGTCCAGAATGAGGAGAGCATCAAATAAGAGACTTGGTCGTGGTGCTGCTGGTGCTGCTGGTGTCGGTGGTGTTGGTGAAGTTCCTGTTGCAAGGAGAGGCCGTGGTCGATTTGTGCCAGCTACTCGCTGGCAAATAGCCTACAGAACCTTCAACATTATATGGTAGGCCCGAATGCCACTCAACGAATGGTGAGGCCAGAACAAGTACAGGGGATAGTAGATTGGGTGGCTGACAATGCCTTCACACTTACTTCACATTGTCTCCCACACGGTCCCTTTATGAAAGTTCAGAGTTGACACCTGAGCCCCATGGCCATCTGTCTTTCACCTCAGCCCTGAGCCCCATGGCAATCTGTCTTTCACCTCAGCCCCTTGTAAATCAGCCAAGCAGTCTGAGCCCCAAGTCATGCAGCAGTCTCTTATGCTGTTTGATGACTCTGCTGGTGTGCTTTCCGTGGGCCATCCACATAGCCCTGCCCCAGAAGTGGAAGACATTGAGTGCACCAATGCCCAAACACTTCTGTTTCAGGATGAGGACATGGAAACACCACCGCAGCATGTCTCTGATGATGACGAAACACAGGTGCCAACTGCTGCGGCTTTCCACAGTGAGCAGACTGACAAGGAAGGCAGTGGTGAAGAGTGGGTGGAAGATGATGTGGAGGATGATGAGGTCCTAGACCCCACATGGAATGAAGGTCATGCGAGTGACGTGTGCAGTTTGGAGGAAGAGGTGGTGGTCTCACAGAGGCATCAGCATAGCAAAAGAGGAAGCAGGTTGCAAAAGCGGAGCGACCGTCCCCTAGACAGTACACCTGCTACTACCCACCACACTCAGGGACCTAGCACACCAAAGGCAGCTCAAAGGAGATCCCCGGCGTGGCAATTCTTCAGACAATGTGCTGACGACAAGACACAAGTGGTTTGCACGCTGTGCAGTCAGAGCCTGAAGCGAGGCATAAATGTTCTAAAACCTGAGCACAACCTGCATGACCAGGCATCTACATGCAAAGCACGAGCTGCAGTGGAATAAGCACCTCAAAATCCAAGAAATGTCTCGGGCTCCTCCTGCTTCCTCTTCTGCTGCTGCCTTGGCCTCTTCCTCCACCTCTACAGTGCCAGTGTCACCTGCCACCCAGCAAACAGACGATGTGACAGTAACGCCACCATGTCCGCCACCATGTCCGCCACCATCCCCAAGCATTTCAACACGGTCCCATGGAAGCTTACAGCTCTCCATCTCCCAAACACTTCAGAGAAAGAGGAAGTACCCCCCTACCCACCAGCGATCCCTGGCCCTGAATGCCAGCATTTCAAAATCCTGGCCTTTGAAATGCTGTCATTCCGTCTGGTGGACACTGACAGTTTTAAAAACCTGATGGCGGTGTCTGTCCCACAGTACGTGGTTCCCAGCCGCCACTACTTTTCCAGGCGAGCCATCCCTTCCCTGCACAAACAAGTCGGGGACAAGATCAAGTGTGCACTGAGCAACACCATCTGTGGCAAAGTCCACATAACCACTGATAAGTGGACCAGTAAGCACGGGCAGGGACGTTATATCTTGCTAACTGCACACTGGGCAAATGTAGTGGTGGGTGGACCTGAGGCGGCTAGCCATTTGGCGCATGTCCTTCCGCCACTGAGGATTGCAGGGCATTTCTCTTTGCCTCCTGTTGCCTCCTGTTGCCTCCTCCTCCTCTACCATTTCCTCATCCGCTCAGTGCAACACCTTCACCACCAACTTCAGCATATCCAGGGGGAAACGACAGCAGGCTTTTTTAAAACTGATATGTTTGGACGATAAACCCCACACATCGCTGCAGCTGTGGATGGGCATTGAACAATAGACCGATGAGTGGTTGTTGCCACTGAGCCTCAAGCCCGGCCTGGTGGTGTGCAATAATGGGCGAAATCTCGTAGCAGCTCTGGGCCAAGCCGGTTTGACGCACATCCCTTGCCTGGCACATGTGCTGAATTTGGTGGTGCAGAAATTTCTAAAAAACTACCCAGATATGTCAGAGCTGCTGCAGAAAGTGCGGGCCATCTGCTTTCGGCATTCTCACCCTGCTGCTGCTCGCCTGTCTGCACTGCAGAGGAACTTCAGCCTTCCCGCTCACAGCCTCCTATGCGACGTGCCCACAAGGTGGAACTCCCCCTTGCACATGCTGGAGAGACTGTGCGAGCAACAGCAGGCAATAGTGGAGTTTCAGCTGCAGCACGCATGGGTCAGTCGCTTTGCGGAACAGCAACACTTCACCACCAACGAGTGGGCCTCCATGCGAGACCTGTGTACCATATTGCGGTGTTTCGAGTACTCCATCAACATGGCCAGTGTCAATGACGCTGTTCTCAGCGTTACTATCCTACTTCTATGTCTCCTTGAAAAAACACTTCGGGAAATGATGGAAGAGGATGTGGCACAGGAGGAGGAGGAAGAGGGGTCATTTCCACGGTTATCAGGCCAGTCATTCACAAGTGGCTTGGAGGGTGGGTTCCTGCACCAACATAGGCCAGGTAAAAAAATTTCAAGCCAGTGCACAGTTCTGGAGGATGAGGAGGACGAGGATGATGAGGAGGAGGAGGAGGAGGAACAGTGTTCATAGCCGGGTTGGACTGGATAATGGCTGGGGGGATATGGAGAACACAGATGATACACCACCCACAGAGGACAGCTTGTCTTTGCCTCTGGGCAGCCTGGCACATATGAGCGACTACATGCTGCAGTGCCTGCTCAATGACAGCCGAATTGCCCACATTTTAACTTGTGCTGATTACTGGGTGGCCACCCTGCTGGATCCCCGTTACAAGGACAACGTGCCGTCCGTAATTCCCTCACTGGAGCGTGATCAAAAGATGCGCGACTACAAGCGCACGCTGGTAGACGCACTGCTGAGGGCATTCCCAAATTACACCGATGGCTCAGTGGAAGCACGAGGCGAAGGTAGAGGAGGAGGAAGAGGTCGCCAACGCAGCTGTGGCACCACCAGCACCTCAGAAGGCAGGGTTAGCATGGCCGAAATGTGGAAAAGCTTTGTCAGCAGCATGCCACAACAAACAGCACCACCAGCTGATAGGCCACATTTTAGCAGGAGGCAGCATTTCAGCAACATGGTAGAACAGTATGTGTGCACACGTCTACACGTACTGACTGATGGGTCTGCCCCATTCAACTTCTGGGTCCACAAATTGGGCACATGGCCTGAGCTTGCCCTTTATGCCTTGGAGGTGCTGGCCTGCCCTGCAGCCAGTGTATTGTCTGAATGTGTGTTTAGCACGGCAGGGGGCGTTATCACAGACAAGCGCCGCCGCCTGTCCACAGCCAACGTGGACAAGCTAAAGTTTATTAAAATGAACCAGGCATGGATCCAACAAGACTTTTCGGTACCTTGTGCAGAATAGCCATTTATACCGGCCTCACACAGCCATTGGTATACTTTTTTTTTTTTTGAATATGTCTCAATATTTTGGGGGCTACCCCAATTAGAAAAAAAAACAAACAAACAAAAAACAGTGTTGGCTACCTCCTCCTCCTCCACCGCCACTTCCACCTACACTGCCACAGTCACCACCTCCTCAACCTCTAGGCTCCTACTCCACATCCACCTCCTCCTCCACAGCCAATCAACAAGTATTTCACTGATTTGCCCTTAGAAGCCATCACAGCCATGCCTACTAATGGCATGGCTGTGATTGGCCAGTGCATCATGTGACACAGCCTCTATATGGGGCTGGAGTCACTGTGCTGCATGTCATATGCTCTCAGGATAGTTTAGGGAGAGGATGCTGCTGGCTCTGTGAGAGACAGATTGCAGATATTATAGAACATCTCATCCTGCATTACTGAACAATCTTATTGTGGACTAGGTAGAGATACTAGTACTGCTGCTTTGAGGGACAGATTGCAGACCTCATCCTGCTGCACAGAACGATCTGACTGGACTAGGTAGAGTCTGTTGCTTTAAGGGAAAGATTATTGTTCTAAAATCATCTCCAAGTTCTATAGGGAAAGGTTCCAGCTGTTGCTTTAAGGGACAGATTATTGTTCTAAAATCATCTCCAAGTTCTATAGGGAAAGGTTCCAGCTGTTGCTTAGAGGGACAGATTATTGTTCTAAAATCATCTCCAAGTTCTATAGGGAAAGTTTCTTCCATCTGTTGCTCAGAGGGACAGATTATTGTTCTAAAATCCTCTCCTAGTTCTATAGGGAGGGGTTCCTGCTGTTGCTTAAAGGGACAGATTATTGTTTCTTGCACAAAATTAAAAAGTGCATCTACATTGCTGATTTAAAAAAAAAAAATCTAAAAACTACATTTGCGGCCAGCGGTGCATTTCTTGCACAAAAATAAAAAAAACAGTGTTGGCTACCTCCTCCTCCTCCAACGCCTCTTTCACCGCCTCCTCAACCTCCAACTCCACATCCACCTCCATTTTTGATTTTTTTTATGTGATTTTATCCTTTCCCTATCCCCATTTCTTTGTAGGGCACTTGTCCGACTCTTACCCCCATTTTCCTTCCTGTTGCAGACCTCTAGGACTTGCCAGGACTTTGTTACAGCCATTTTTGTGTCTAAAAAGCGGTGCATTTCTTGCACAAAAATAAAAAAAACAGTGTTGGCTACCTCCTCCACCGCCTCTTTCACCGCCTCCTCAACCTCCAACTCCACATCCACCTCCATTTTTTACTTTTTTTATGTGATTTTATCCTTTCCCTATCCCCATTTCTTTGTAGGGCACTTGTCCAACTCTTACCCCCATTTTCCTTCCTTTTACAGACCTCTAGGACTTGCCAGGACTTTGTTACAGCCATTTTTTGTGTCTAAAAGTTCGGGACCCCATTGATTTCAATGGGGTTCGGGGTCCGTGACAAAGTTCGGGTCAAGTCCGGTCCCGAACCCAGAATTTTTCCCGAAGTTCGGCCGAACCTGCAGAACCCGAACTTCCAGAGGTTCGGTCAACTCTAGTCACCAGCCCATCAGAGTACCCGAATACCTGTCACCAGCCCATCAGAGTACCCGAGTAGATGTCGCCAGCCCATCTGAGTACCCGAGTACCTGTCACCAGCCCATCAGAGTACCCGAGTACCTGTCACCAGCTCATCTGAGTACTCGAGTACCTGCTACCAACCCATCTGAGTACCCGAGTATCTGTCACCAACCCATTTGAGTACCCGAGTACCTGTCACCAGACCATCAGAGTAACCGAGTACCTGTCACCAGCCCATCTGAGTAATCGAGTACCTGTCACCAGCCCATCTGAGTACCCGAGCACCTGTCACCAGCCCATCTGAGTACCTGAGTACCTGTCACATGCCCATCAGAGTACCGGAATACCTGTCACCAGGCCATCAGAGTACCTGAGTATCTGTCACCAACCCATCTGAGTACCCAAGTACCTGTCACCAGCCCATCTAATTACCCAAGTACCTCTCACCAGTCCATCTAAGTACCTGAGTACCTGTCACCAACCCATCAGAGTAACCGAGTACCTGTCACCAGCCCATCAGAGTACCCGAGTACCTATCTGTATTACATGCCTCATAGAATATACCTCGGGGTGTTTGCTTTCCAAAATGGGGTAATTTTGTGGGTAATTCCACTGCCCTGGTGCTCCAGGACCTTCAAAAGTGTAATAGGTAGGAATGAAATTAGATGTGTAATGTATGCTCTTAGAACGCCTGAAGGGACTACTTCAATGTTGGACCTCTCTATGTGGCCAGGGTGTGTAAAAGTCTCACATATGTGGTATCACCATACTCAGGACGAGTAGCAGAATGTATTTTGGGGGGTAATTTTTGCTATATACGTGCTATGTGTTAGAAAAATCATATAAATTGACAACTTTGTGTAAAAAAAAAAAATATGTTTTCATTTTCTTTCCATGTTTTCTGAAGACTTGTGGAAGAAAATGAACCATGCAATAGACTCATAATGCCTCACAGAATATACTTTGGTGTTTTTGCTTTCCAAAATGGGGTCATTTTGTGGGTAATTCCATTGTCCTGGTGCTCCAGGGCCTTCAAAAGTGTAATAGGTTGTTAGGAAATTATATGTGTAATTTATGCTCCTAGAGCGCCTGATGGTGCTTTCTGCATGTTGGACCTCTCTATGTGGTCAGGCTGTGTAAAAGTCTCACACATGTGGTATTGTCATACACGGAAGTAGTAGCAGCATGTATTTTGGGGTGCAATTTTTGCTATGCATATGCTATGTATTAGAAATATCTTAAAAATGTACCACTTTGTGTAAAAAAAAATGTTTTCATTTTCTTTCCACGTTTTCCAAAGACTTGTGGAAAAAAATGAACCATACAAAAGACTCATAATACCTCATAGAATATACGTTGAGGTGTTTGCTTTCCAAAATGGGGTCATTTTGTGGATAATTCCATTGTCCTGGTGCTCCAGGGCCTCCAAAATTGTAATAGGTTGTTAAGAAATTATATGTGTAATTTATGCTCCTAGAACACCTGACAGTGCTCCCTGCATGTTGGACCTCTCTATGTTGCCAGGCTGTGAAAAAGTTGCACACATGTGGTATAGCCATACTCGGGAGGAGTAGCAAAATTTATTTTGGGGTGTAATTGGAAGTATGCATATGCTCTGTGTGAGAAATAACTTGTTATTATGACAATTTTGTGTAAAAAAAATAATAATTTCTTAATTTTCCCAAGATTTGTGGGAAAAAATTACAACTTCAAAAAATTTGCCATGCCTCTTAATAAATAATCTACTTTTCAAAAAGGGGTCATTTGGGTGGTATTTGTACTTTCCTGACATTTCAGGGCCTCAAGAAATGAGATAGGCCATCAGTACATCAGGCGTGATCAATTTTTAATGATTCACACCTTAGCTTGTGGACTCGATACCTTTCACAAAGACCAAATAATATGCACTGTTTTGGGTTATTTTTACAAAAGATATGTAGCAGTTTACATTTTGGCCCAAATTTATGAACAAAAATTACTTATTTGCAAGATTTTATCATAGAAACTAAAAAAAAGTGCATTTTCAAAAATATTTTCACTCTTTTTTCACTTATGTCGAAAAAAATAAAAGTCCCAGTGGTGATTAAATACCACCAAAAGAAAGCTCTATTTGTGTGAAAAAATGATAAAAATGTTTTGTTTGGGTACAGTGTTGCATGACTGAGTAGTTGTCATTCAAAGTGTGAGAGAACTGAAAGCTGAAAATTCTGGTCAGGAAGGGGGTATAAGTGTCCTGTATTGAAGTGGTTAATAGAGATACCTCCAGGTGAATGTTGTAGAAAAGTCTGGTTGTATGGGCCCTTGAGGATGATAATGATGCAGTGTTCGTCTTAGTGTCAGAGACCTGAAGACAAGAGCTGTGGTGATGAAGAGACCCTGCAGCCGTTGTCCAACCAGCCTGGAATGCAGCTCTTCTGCAGCAGAAACCGTGATGTAGCACTGGAACTCAGACTTAGGTCATCTACTCTGCTCTTAGTCGCTAGTAAGATTTAATCCGTGCACACTGAACTAGCACCTGCAATAGAGATTCTGTACACTAAAGATAAGCATTCCTATAATTACACTGTATCATACCTATAATTACATCGTACCAACCTTCGAAGACTTCTGTCATCAATTTTTCTCTTCCCCCCACGTCCAGGGAGGTTCTTGACAGTTCCATGCCTGGAAAACTTCTTAATAACATTACGCACCATTGAAACAGGGATGCCAAGGTCTTTGGAGATGGCCTTATACCCTTTGGATGTCTTGTGCTTGCAAATAATAGCATTTCTGGTGTCGTCAGACAGCTCCTTTGTCTTTACCATTGTCACACATGAAGAGGGAATAACAGGTGGCTTTTTATAAAACCAAAATGTTCATTTATTGGCTAATTTGGGTCACATGGGTGGAGGCAATTCATCACAGGTGATCCTCATTTGAGATCTGCAACAGGTGAGCCAAATTGGGTTTCCATACTGATTTGCAGCAAAGGGTGCCAATACCACTGACAAGGCAAGCATTATGGTTTTCTCTGTTTTCCTCATAATGTTTATCTTTTTAAATGTTATTTATCATTTACAGTTTTTTGTCAAACACAAGCTATCTGTAGTAATATGTTGGTTAATTTGATACATTTCCTTCAGTAGATATTCCACAATATGTACATAAACTTCATGGGTGCCAATAATGGTGAGCAGGACTGTATTAAAAATGGCACTTACAAAAAATGTATTTGCTTTTGTGTGAAAGGAGGGGGAAGGAGTACACTTTCGAAAAGTGAGTAAAGAGGGTGAAGGTCTTTCCCTATTTAATAGAAAAAAAAACTCCAAAGCAACCCTATGAACAAAAATAATTTCACAGAGAAAAGTATTTATGACAAGTAATGGGAAGTATTCCTGATGCTTGACAGAGTGGAAAAATAGAAGGTTAAATGATGAGTGCAACAACTAGCCTGACCCTGTTCTTAATGATGAGAATAGAATGATTCACTGAAGACTAAAGACAAGCCAGGGCTAACTTTTTCCTTTTATGCAGACAAAAAAGGACACCTCACAAACAAATACTGTATGTGTGGAGGTTTTTTTCTATCTATTTCCACCTAGAGAAGGCAAATATAGGTTACATGTTCTGTTTTATTTGTCGCTGAACTATACTCTGTTTCTGTAAAAAAAAACTCACAGAAACATTCTGAACAGGGGCTTGCACATGCAAGCATGGTAATTATGCCCTTTACTGTGCCAAGCATATCTCTGAATGCTGATGCACGTACTGCCCAGAATCAACCTGCACATGCGTAGAAAAGTATATTGGTAAGCTTTGGCTTTTGACTTACAAAGGTGATGGCTGTGTTTCTTGTGTGTTGCTGTAGTTGAGAAGGTGGCTGCCTGGTTTGTGTTCTGCTTTATATGTCCAATAGTTCAGGACTCATATAGTTTTGCAATCACTAGCTATCATGATCCATCTTTTGGACAATTTTGGGGAAACCTTATGGACCAAGTGGGGGTTTATGCTGACAGTTCATTAATTATTATACAAGCAGGACACAAATTATGCCCTAAACTTAGCTATCAAAATCATAAAAATATTTGATACCTATTCGGGTCTCAAAATGAATTGGAAAAAAAAATCGTACTTCTGCCATTGATCCCCACCCCCCAGATTATTAATCCCACTTTCTGTCCCCTAAAGACTGATACAACCACTTCCCTACTGGCCTATAGTAAAATGACGCCCTTGTCTTTCTACATTGATATCTCAAAGATGGCATCAATGGGGTATCATTCTTTTCAGCTGGCGATTCCCTTCCCCATAAGAATGATCATAGCTGCTGCCCAGCCGCTTGATTGTTCCTACAGGCAGAGAGAGGGGATCCCCCACCATCCGGTGCCTTTACCGACTCACCTGAGCGATCGGTGAGTCGGAGGATGGAACCGCCATGGCCGGAAGGAAGTGTCATCGAGATCCAAGAGACAGATCATCCCCCATCATCTCTATGGCTCTCGGAGGACCATGACGTCATGTCCGGTACGGCAAAAGTAAACAAATCGGATCAACAACAACAGATCGTTAATTTATTTATTTTGATCTGATGCTTTCCAGCTTGGAGGAGAGGTGTGGGGTCTTATAGAACCCACATCTCTCCAAAAAGAGTACCTGTCATGCAATATGATCAAGTTTGTTTTTTTAAAGGGCAAGTGTAAAAATAAAAAAAATAAACAATAAAAAAAAACTAAAGCGCCCCCATCTCCGCGAGCTCACACACAGAATCGAACGCATACATAAGTTGCGTCCGCATATGTAAACAATGTTAAAACCACACATGTGAGGTATCTGTCTTGGGACTATTTCTGCTTAATTTATTCATAAACGATATAGAGGCTGGTATAAATAGTTTAATGTCAGTGTTTGCTGATGATACAAATCTAAGCAGGGCAATAACTTCACAGCAGGACACAGGAACTTTACAAGAAGATCTCAATAAAATAAAGGGAAGGATAACTAGATAGCAAATGAAGTTAAAAAAATGTAAAGTAAAAAAAAAAAAAAAATGTAAAGTAATGCACTTGGGGATAAAAACATGAATGCAAGTTACTCGTTAGGTGAAGAACCTTTTGGGAGAATCCAAGGTCCAGGGTAGGAAAAGATCTTGGGGTCCTAGTAGACTACAGACTCATCACTAGCATTCAATGCCAAGCTGCAGCAAGCAAAGCCAGCAGAATATTAGCATGCATTCAAAAGGGTATCTACTCAAAACTATAATTCTACCACTTTCCAAAACTCTGGTCCGGCCACACCTTGAGTGTGCTGTACAGTTCTGGTCACCAGTTCTCCGGAAGGATGTGCTGGAACTGGAGAGAGTACAGAGAAGGGCAAGAGAGCTAATAAGGGGACTGGAGAACCTCAAATATTAGGAACGACTACAAACAATAAACTTATTCTCCCTGGAGAAGAAACACTTAAGAGGGGATATGATAGTGACTTACAAATAGCTAAATGGTGATTCTAGCATAGGAAGGAAACTCTTCAGTCTTGAGTTTGATGAAAAGTATTTTAACCGTAAACCTAACATAAGGGGTTCTTTCCTGTCAGAGCAGTAAGGATGTGGAACATCCAGCTGGTGGTGTCTGCAGCGAGCATAGAGAATGTAAAAAAACACTTAGATAGGCATATTAGGGATATTAAAAATTATATTAATATAAACAAACTCCGGTTGAACTGGGTGGATTGATGTCTTTATTCAACTTTATCAACTATATTTTATTTTTAAGAAACAGCAATTGTTTATGATACGTGATGCTTTAGCAAAATAATGTAATTTCAGATAGGGTTTGCATCACAGTAATAAACACACAGATGCTTACTTCAAATATCCAAACCCTGATATAGACCGACATTAACAATGGCACATACAGAAAGCGGCGCTGATTTCTTCTGGTTTTCTTCTCTTCATACTAAGCAGTACAGCTCCAAATGTATCTGCGGAGGGAAGTAATGTTTTATAGTGAACAAAAAATCTCAGCACGAAAGAAAGTATATCTTGGAATATCTTGGAACATGTGGACATACATTTTAAATCATTTGTGATGCTTTGCACATTTATTTTGTATGATAGATTCCAATCATGGACCATGGCCATTTAATTAATAAGGGTTTTCATGACAAATATCTGCTTTATTGATCTAAATGTCATCTTTATGACTCCTCTATTGAATATAATGCAATAAGGTGTGCTTTCATTATCCTCCTGGAATAGCTTTAAAGAAGAACTGAACTCTTGCAGCTTTGCCCAAAAAAAAGCAAGGACCATTCACCAGTATTGCCTCTTTTCTCCCGGCAGTTGATCTTTCCCCTTTACTGACTTACAATGCTTTGTTTTTCAATGTCTCTGTGTTGTGGCAGCCAAGTTGGCAGAGGCAAGATGCACATATTGACCACCTGACCGGAGTCAAGATCTTTTGGTAAGCCTCCCTACTTATCATACTACCTTGATTCCTTTCCTTTGGGTATCTGGATACCTTCCATTGTCTTCTGCTGGAGACATCTCTACACCTTTATGAACTTTTTTGGAGTCTTTTATGCTTATCTTTTTTTGGGACTTATTATATATGCACAATTTGATCAATTAATTCATTTTTTGGCACTAGCACTTTATTGGCTACCACCATTTAATGTTTTCTTGATTAATTCATTTTTTTCTTTGCTAAAATTTGCCTCATTTATGTTTTTTTGATGAATTCCATAGATTATTCATGCACAAGCATTTTGTATATTTTTGATCAATTGTTTGCTTATTTTGCACATATTATATCGGACATTTTGGTTTTGCATGTGAGAATTTAGCACTGCACTCTATTTTTCTTCTGGTATTGTGACACTTTGCATGAAGTTTGTGCCAGCTGTTTTTTTTCTTATTTTGTTTTGTGGCTTTTAGCACGGGGGGTTTCCTCCTTTACTTATGTAGAGCAGGGTTTTGTTTCCTCATGTCAGAGGCTCGAGCAAGAACAAATAGGTGTTAATTTAATAAAGGAGTAGAGCATGTTCATTTTGCAAAGTACATTTCCACTTTGCATAGGGTTTTTCTTTGAGCTTAGCTAATATAGTAAAAATGTATTTTGCCAAGGATAGCCAATCATGTGCATAGAAAATGAAAAACACAGGATTTTTGCCTGCAAATAACTTGGAGATATACGTAGGTCAGTAGGGCTTTACCTCATTTACCAAACTAAGGCCAAAAATTATTTGCAAAATGAAAATTCACTTTTCTAACTGAACAGCCTTTACTCTTTTAGTAAATAAACTCCATAGAGTTTCCTAGGTTTGGGGGGCAGATGGGTAGCTCTAGAAGACTTCTATATACAAGGTACCTCTGAGTGCTTATACTAACATTCTGATACTTTACAATAAAAAAGCTCAGTGCAGAATCACTCTAAATTTGTAACAAATCAGAGTGCTGCATTAGTCTATTGGTGTGGTCAGAACATGCAAACAGAAGATGTATATGTTGTTACTTGTATACCTGGATTTCAGGACAATGGCTCTAATTAGAACAATTATAACGAAGAAAAATCTGAGTTGCAAAATCTAGTGTTTTGCAGCATTTCAAACCTATTTTAACTTCAAACAGAAGCAGTAGTGGTAGTAGAAGAAATGCACTTATGAGATTGGGGATCAGTTAGGGTTATGGCAAAGAGGTGTACTGCTTAAAGCAGTTTTAAACCAAACATGTCATATATTGCAGCTTAACAATCGTTAGATGTGAAGTCTGCATTAGCTTTCTTTTTTTAGGCTTTTTTCCCTCTGTTTTCACTTGGTGATCCAGCCAGTAACACACTTCCTGTATTAGAGCACCTACACTCTGAATGAATGAGCACATGGGGCACCTTTGGACAGCAGCATTCTCAGTCTGGAGGGGAGGAGAGTGTTAGATGTACTAGCAAACTTAGATACACTAAGGAATTGAAACTAAACTCCAGCAAATACTTTACAAACATTCACAACAAACAGTTTTTTCCTTTTGGGATAAACATTTTACATAAATACTGTAAATAAAATAGAATAATTGTAAGCCCCCCTGCTAGAGTTTAATGGTTCGTCTTATCTCTGTAACTGATACATTCTGCAGGACAGCGTGTTCTTTTGCAAAACAGCAGACTTACTGGCTGGGTCACCAGATGAGAATAGAAGAAAGAAACCCAAAAAAAAGGAAACAAATGCAACCATCACATCTAAGAATTGGTAAGCTGCAATATAATAAATGCATGGTTTTGGGTTTAATACCACTTTAAAGCAGAGGCTCACCCTTTCCTATCACTTGGCCTAATTTTCTTCCCCTCATTACACAATTGAATATATAAAAAAAAAAAAGGATAAAGTACCTTTATGTGGGATCCAGATCTGCACTTCCTACTTTATCGCCTAGGCAAACATTATATCAAGCCTATGCTTTCTGCCACTAGACTTCCTAAATCTTCTACACCGAAGGACACCCAGCATTGTTTAATTGAGAAAGCTGAACACATCCTGTGGGACCAGGATGGCTTGGAATTGCCCCTTGAGGGATCCCACCATGGCACCCTACACTCATGGTTGTAATGATGCAAAGAGTAGTACCAACGTCATACCAGTGTCACTCTCTGCATTACTGAGGATCACCCAGTTCTACAGAAGAGGTGAAGAGGAAGAGGTCCCCGTACATTACATGACCAGCCTAAAGATATCTGAAGAAGGTACGTACATACTTGACAATAGTCCTGATTTTCCCGGGACATTCTCGGTTTTCAAACCTAAATGCCGGTCTTACCGTGTCCCGGGAAAATTCACGGGAAATTGGCTTTGTCTCATCGTTCCTTAATGAATCGCCAGAGCCACCGCTAGAGATCCGGGGTAGCTGCCATTTTTGTGAAGAGCATCTCTCATTGAGGCCGAGGGGAAGAAACAAGAGGCGGAGCACGGGGTGTGGCCCAGGCCGTAGGGGGGGTGGCGGCAGTTCCATTTCTATTGGCAGCCGCTTTCATTGCCACCCGGGCTCCACCTCTTGTTTTTTCCCCTCGGCCTCCACAAGAGCTGCTCTTTGCAAAAATGGCAGCAGAGACAAAATCACCAGTGCCAACTCTGGACCTCTAGTGGTGGCTCTGGCGATACAGCAGCATGGAGGTCTCAGAATATGGTGGAAAGCTGTACCTTGGTGGCAAGCAAGCACTACATCTCTTGGTGACAAGGGAAAAGCTGCATCTTGGTGACGAGTTACAAGCTGCATCTATGGTGACAAGTAACAAGCTGCATCTGGTGACAAGTGACGTGGCAGGTGACATGCTGCATCTGGTGACAAGTGAGCGCTGCATCTGGTGACTAGTGACATAGCAGGTGTCACGCTGCATCTGGTAACAAATGACGTAGCAGGTGCCACGCTGCATCTGGTGACAAGTGACATGGCAGGTGACACGCTGCATCTGGTGACAAGTGATGTTACAGGTGACACACTGCATCTGGTGACAAGTGACATGGCAGGTGACACGCTGCATCTGGTGACAAGTGACCTGACAGGTGACGCACTGCATCTGGTGATAAGTGATGTGGCAGGTGACACACTGCATCTGGTGACAAGTAGCATGGCAGGTGATATGCTGCATCTGGTGACAAGTGACATTGCAGATGACACGCTGCATCTGGTGACAAATGATGTGGCAGGTGACACGCTGCATCTGGTGACAAGTGAGCGCTGATTCTGGTGACAAGTGACATGGCAGGTGTCATGCTGCATCTGGTAACAAACAACATGGCAGGTGACACTCTGCATCTGGTGACAAGTGACGTGGCAGGTGACACACTGCATCTGGTGACTAGTGATGTGGCAGGTGACACACTGCATTTGGTGACTAGTGACATGGCAGGTGACACACTGCATTTGGTGACAAGCAAGCGCTGCAACTTGGGACAAGTGATGTAGAAGGTGACCAGCTGCATCTGGTGACTAGTGACATGGCAGGTGATACACTGCATCTGGGGAGAAGTGAGTGCTGCATCTGGTGACAAGTGACATGCTGCATCTGGTGACAAGTGACGTGGCAGGTGACACACTGCATCTGGTGACATGCTGCATCTGGTGACACGCTGCATCTGGTGACAAGTGACGTGGCAGGTGATACAATGCATCTGGTGATAAGTGAGCACTGCATCTAGTAACAAGTGACAAGCTGTATCTGGTAGCAGGCGATGGTGTCAAGTGACACGCTTAGGGCTCCCACTGATTCTGCATTATGGTGAGTTAAACAATTTCATGTTAAATTACACCATGATGATTGAAGTGCCTCTTTCTCCCTTTCTCTCTTTCTTTCTTTCTCTCTCCCTCTCTTTCTCCCTCCATCCCTCTCTTCCTTCTCCCTCCATCACTCTTTCATCACAGACTCCAACCCCACCCCCTTTAAGCCACATCCAATATCTAGTTTAATCCATGCCCATTTTTCACCACCCGCTACACCATGCCTACAAACTAATGCCCGACCCGAAAGGTTACAGTTGGGTCCAAAATGTATCAATATCTTAACATTAAAATTGCCTGTGCACTTATAGCTTTTAGAACACTGCATGTTGATGAAGAAGGTAGGTGTGAAAGAAAAGGTCCTCCTGGTATATAGTTCCTCTTACATATTGTAATTTCTTCTTTTGGTTTGAAAACATCATGGTGTAAATAGAAAATGTTTTAAAGCCCAAAATTGGGTAAACTTTTTATTTAAATAAGGGGACATGAGACATGTTTAGGATTTCAGATTTCAACTAGGACAGCCAGTACAAATGACACTTCCCATTAAATGTAAGTTTCATCCTTTGTGCTGATTATTTAAACAAAAAATATGCCTAAGCTTATGCTTTAAGAGTATAGTATCTTTTTTATTCCTTATTTGTGGCTCTGACAAATATACTTGTTTAGTATCTTTCTGCCTGAATTGTGAAGGCCTTTTTTGTCTATATTCGATTATTTCAGATTTCTTTGTTTAAGTATTCTACTGCTGCCACAGCATCATCTGGTTCCTTTGAGAACCATAAAACAGACACAAAGGCTCTGATCAGAGAGAACAAAGAAATCCTACCAATGCTATTAAAAAGTTTAATTATATTCTGTTAGATTCGGGATAATTTAAGTCTATAGGATTATTGAATTAAAGCGCATATATATTCTTTAATGCAGTTTATCAGCATTCACACTTCAAAACAATTATTTCTAGCCATATAATTACTGCTAAAGATCTAACAATCAGCATATTCAAATGTGCAAGTTAACTATATAAAAAATGTAATAAAAAAATTATTTTTATTTTTTTTTATTTTACAAGTACAACACAATTTTTTTTAATTACATGGAAATATGTGTAGCAGTTAAAGCATGTTGTAACAAAATCAATGCAATATGTGTAGGTATGTCCAGTATTAGGCTGCTTCAGGTGTACATGTGAAAGGATACCAATACAGTAACACAAATGGTATGAGACTTTAGTGATTGGGTTAAGATCTACTTCAACTATGAAATGGTCAATGCAAACTAAATCCTCCACAAAGAACATCAAATCAGAATTGATGGTGGAATAACCCCTGAGTTCTATACCTCTACACCTTATCCTAACTGTTCACATCAAGCTCTGTTCCTGGAGTCATTACGCTTTGTAATACTGTTTAATGCTCTCTGTGCTCACAGCTCAAGGCTCTGTCACAGATAGTGATGATTTGGTCTATGATGTCAGTTAGCACCCTTTGTCTACACCCAGCACTTGACCTGGTAATCTCCCAATCACCAGTTGAATGGGGCCTGGGTGCATCACTGGCTGTTTGATGCCGGCGTCCATCAGCCTGCTAGCAAACAATGTGCCCTAAGCAGGAAGCTGACACCTATAATGGTGGGAGTAATAACCACGCTGCTGATATAACAATAAAGCTGAAAAAAAAATTTCCGTATTGCAGCTTAACACTAAACAGGTATACCCGTAAAATACCCCAAAGAGTCCAAAACCATAACAGTAGTGAAGAGCAATCCACCAAAAAAATAGATATGTAACTACATAAAATTCATAGTGTAACAATTATGAGTATAAACAAACATACTAAAATAAGAATAAAAATTCATACAATTCACTAATTGGTGCAGTAAAACAATGACATTCGATGTGCAACTGTCATCAATCAAAAAACATTAAAGTGCAATGTGCAAATAACATCATTGATGGACTATAAGTGCAAGGTGCATAAATAAGTAAAAAATAATGTGATCCAACATAGTCCATACATATTCGTGTTATATCTGTGAAAAGGGAATAACAAATCTTCAAAGTGTCAACACACTGTGTTCCTCCATGTGCATCAAACTCCACCACCAGTTTCACTAGCAGCTCACCTCACTTATAGACCCAGATGGGTCAACAGAAGCACGCCCCTTAGGGGTTAAAATCCGTACACCTGGCTCCCTGGGCTGTTTCACTTGCAGTCAGTGGGTAACATCATCGTAGGAGGGAAAAAACCCAGATAGTGCTTTATCCTAATAAAACTTTATTAAACTTAAAAGGGATAAAAATACACTCACATTTGAGCCCCGGGGCTTAGGACGTCTCCTCACAGTAGTAGGACCTGTGCTGACAGGTGGCTGCAGCTGCGCGGCATACAGATCTTAGTGACTCTGTCCCACTGCTTTGCTGATTGCACGAGTGTACCGGTGGAGGTACACTATCAAATGTGAGTGTATTTTTATCCCTTTTAAGTTTAATAAAGTTTTATTAGGAAAGCACTATTTGGGTTTTTTTCCCTCCTATGATGATGTTACCACCTGACTGCAAGTGAAAGAGCCTAAGGAGCCAGGTGTATAGATTTTAACCTCTAAGGGGAATGCTTCTGTTCACCCATCTGGGTCTATAAGGGAGGTGAGCTGCTAGTGAAACTGGTGGTGGAGTTTGCTACACGTGGAGGAACACAGTGTGTTGACACTTTGAAGATTTGTTATTCCCTTTTCACAGATATAACACCAATATATATGGACTATGTTGGATCACATTATTTTTACTTATTTATGCACCTTGCACTTATAGTCCATCAATGATGTTATTTGCACATTGCACTTTAATGTTTTTTGATTGATGGTAGTTGCACATTGAATGACATTGTTTTACTGCACCAAATAGTGAATTGTATGAATTTTTATTCTTATTTTAGTATTTTTTTGTTTATACTCATAATTCTTAAACTTATTAGTAGTGTTGAGCGAACCCGGGCTGTAACGTTCGGGTCCGTACCGAACTTTCGGGTGTCCGGGGCACGGACCCGGACATTTCAAAAATCGTTCGGGTTCGGTCCGGGGTTCTGCTATTTTACTCCACTTTCAAGCCATGCCTGGGCTTGCAATGTCGGGCCCAAGCGAGTTGTGATGATTATTCAAATTCTTAATACTCATATTTGTTTTTTTATGATTTTATTCTTATTTTTAAGTATGTTAAGTGATAAACCACGTCATTTTGTTACAGTAAGTTACACGTTGATGGTAGTTAGTTTTTTGTAATTTCACGTTACACGTTTATTGTAGTAACTACCTGATATTCACGTTCCACGTATTTATTCATTTTTATTACACTAGGTTGTATCAGGTATATATAACCACAATATAGACACTTTTCCCTTATTGTTTAGAAGTTTCACAGTTGTGT
>BLSH010059241.1:146405-158489 GCA_018402905.1 Glandirana rugosa | reverse complement strand
GGCTACCTCCTCCTACTCCTCTACCACCGCCACTTCCACCTACACTGCCACGGTCACGGCCTAGTCAACCTCTAGGCTCCTACTCCACATCCACCCCCCTTCCCGTTTTTTTACTTGATTTTAATTTATTTTCCCTATCCCCATTTATTTGTAGGGCACTTGCCCTAGTTTGAAGATGATTTTAGAACAGTTATATGGCTTCTACCGTTAATTAATACTTTTCAGACACAGTTTGAAGATGATCCACATTCACCTCCATTTTTGCTTTTTTTATGTTTTTATTTTTTTTTAAATATTTACAGTTATTTCCCTGTCCCCATTTTTTTGTAGGGCACTTGCCCTACCCTTACCCCCATTTTACTTCCTTTTGCAGCCCTCTAGGGCTTTCCAGGACTTTTTTACAGCCATTTTTGTGCATAAAAGTTCGGGTCCCCATTGATTTCAATGGGGTTCGTTGTCCGTGCGATTGTTCGGGTTCCGTCCGGACCCGGACCCGGACTTTGTCCCGAAGTTTGGACGGACCAGCAGAACCCGAACTTCCAGAGGTTCGCTCAACTCTAGTGCCCAGTAAGCAAGTGGTTAAGATGTCAAACGGTTTGAGGCGACACAAGTTGGAGCGCAAGTCACCCCTGTTAGAACGGGCTCTAACAGCCTTAAATCTTACAAGCTTGGCACACCTATTTTTGGGCAGTTTCTCCCATTCTTCTTTGCAGGATCTCTCAAGTTCCATCAGGTTGGATAGGTAGCGTTGGTGCATAGCCATTTTCAGATGTCTCCAGAGATGTTCAATCAGGTTCAAACCTGGGCTCTGGCTGGGCCACTGAAGGACATTCACAGAGTTGTCCCATAGCCACTCCTTTGTTATCTTGGCTGTGTGCTTAGCGTCCCTGTCCTGTTGGAAGATGAACCTTTGCCCCAGTCTGAGGTCCAAAGCGCTCTGGAGCAGGTTTTCATTAAGGATGTCTCTGTACATTGCTTGTGTATTCATCTTTCCCTCAATCCTGACTAGTCTCCCAGTTCCTGCCACCGAAAAACATCCCCATGGCATGAGACTGTCACCACCATGCTTCACTATAGGGATGGTATTGGCAAGGTGATGATCGGTGCCTGATTTCCTCCAGACATGACGCTTGCCATTCAGGCCAAAGAGTTCAAACTTTGATTCCTCATACCAGAGAATTTTGTTTTTCATGGTCTGAGAGGCCTTCAGGTGACCTTTGGCAAAATCAAGGTGGGCTGTCATGTGCCTTTTACTGAGGAGTGGCTTCCCTCTGGCTGCTCTATCATACAGGCCTGATAAGTGGAGTGCTGCAGAGATGGTTGTTACTCTGGAAGGTTCTCCTTTCTCCACAGAGAAATGCTGGAGCTCTTTCAGAGTGACCATTGGGTTCTTGGTCACCTCCTTGACTTAGAGCCCTTCTCCCCTAATCGCTCAGTTTGGCAGGGCGGCCTGATCTAGGAAGAGTCTTGGTGGTTCCACACTTCTTCCATTTATGGATTATGGAGGCCACTGTGCTCATTGGGACCTTCTGCTGCAGATTTTTTTCTGTACCCTTACCCAGATCTGTGCCTCAATACAATCCTGTCTCGGAGGTCTAATTCCTTGGACTTCATGGGTTGGTTTGTGCTCTGACATGCACTGTTAACCGTGGGACCTTATATCTACAGGTGTGTGCCTTACCAAAGCATGTCCAATAAACTGAATTTACCACAGGTAGACTCCAATCAAGTTGTAGAAACATCTCAAGGATGATCAGTGGAAACAGGATGCACTTGAGCTCAATTTTGAGTGTAATGGCAAAGGCTGTGAATATTTATGTACATGTGTTTTTTTTTTCATTTTTTTTATTTTTAATACATTTGCAAAGACTTCAAACAAACTTCTTTCACGTTATCATTATGGGGTATTGTAGAATTTTGAGGAAGATCATGAATTTAATCTATTTTGGAATAAGGCTGTAACATAACAAAATGTGGAAAAAGTGAAGCGCTGTGAATAGTTTCTGGATGCACTGTACACCTGTATATCTCATGGAGACAAAGTGACTGTTCCCTGGAAAAAAAACTGTGGTACAAAATAAGTCCACTGGAAAGCTCCCAGAAAATGCACGCACTGAAAAGATGAATGTTAATACTATTGAAGGGTAGTGTGTGCATGTGTGGGAAAACACAATATGCAATAAAAGGGAACCTAAACCATTTCACTGCACAGAAGACCTCTTGGTTTTCTATAGTTGTGTAGCACACCCCCATGGGGACTGCTAATGAACTTGGATCCTCCACTCCTGCACAGTCAGGCACACCAAATTTTCACAGCATCCAGAGTCAGATCTTCAGGGACATCTTCCTATATACAGACTATATACAGTCTCTTTCACTTTCCTCCTGCACACACTTGCTTGCTACAATTGAATCACTGTAGAATAATCTCACAGGCTCTCAGTTAGATTGTAGCAATAGCCCTCTACAGGCAGGAACTTGTAGCCCCTTGTTGTGTAGCAAAAATATAGTGAAACAGCTTGCATCTCTTCCTCTGTGGCCACTGATCCCAGCACCACCTTGTCAGGCACTGCCAGTCCACCTAGCTGCAGCTGTCCCTTTCACTAGCCCTCCAAGCTAACTCTCACACCAGCCCTCCCAACTGACTCTTCACCAGCCCACCCGGTTGGCTTTCAGGAAATCACTCATGGAAGGATGAAGTCTTAAGCACACCACTGTCTTCAGGGAGACTGGTTACATGAGGCAGTTTCCCCCCTTGTTAGTCCACAACAGTGCTGATCTACTCATTCTGTCCTCTCTTGCCACCATGCCTCCAGGAAGGGCATCCTCCCAGTGTTATGGCAGGATCCTTCCAGAACCCGAGCCCCTGTCCAAGGTAGGACATCTCCCCCAGACTAGGGGGTACCCCTGAGGACCACCGACAGCCTCCTCACACTGTATCTCTATCTTCCATCCAACTACCCCTGCTGGCATGGCTCATGCCAGCCTACCTCTGATGATTGGCTGAGGCTCTAAAAAAATATTCAAGGCATCTCCTCCTAGCTTCCACCCTCTACTTCCAGAAGATTCCCCAACCTTCTAGACCAGGGGGAGGCACCAGAGAGCTGCCAGGAGGAGTCGCCCAGCCCTGAACTTCACTAAACCCTGACCCAGATTCCGCAGCTCAGGCTTAGCCCTGAGCTAAACTATGTTTTAACTACTCTATTTCGAACACACACTACACTAGCTTATAGCACACACTAGAGATTGCTACAGTTGCACTATTTTAACCACTAACAGACTTATATTTGAAAAGTGTGTTAATAACATTTTTTTCTTGATGGTCCTAGCAACCAATGAGAATATTTGTTTCACGATCAACACTACACTGCACTTCAGCAGTAAAGCCTTGTACACACGATGTGACGGTCACACGACCGGACGACCAAAATTGTACGTCGGCTGTTGTGTCTCGCATTCTGACGTGCACTAAGCGATCGTACAACCAAGCCGAACGTGGTAACGTGTTATGAGCGCATAAAGAGGAAGTTCAAGTGCGTGTGATTTGTCAATTAGGAACGTAAGTTTACACGAACGGACACTTCAGTGTGTTCCTGACTTCTGAGCATGCATGTTTTGCACGTACAACTTGTTGGACCAACTTCTCTGTACACATGAAATAACGGTCGTAGGACCGCTTGTTGTACAACCAAAGTTTTCTAGTCTGCTCATCCAACTTCTGTTGTATGACCGTCGCACGTCGCCTGTTCTAATCGCGCCTACTAACGGTCAGATGATTGTACAACAAGCTGTTGTACGACCAGTTTCATACGACCGTCGCACCGTGTGTACGAGGCTTTAGAATATTATTTGCTACAATAGGCGACATTATATTTTCTTGTTGCCACTGTTTTCACACCCAAGACTCTACATGTCAAGACCCTACATTCCGACCTTACCCATCGGAATCTAAATAACGTTATAATATAATGTAGAAAATCTGGAATTTCATTCTTACTATTGGATTTGAACCCAGAAAACAAAAGCATTCTGTTATAAAAATCTATAGTCTTAAGACCTTGAAACATGTCAAGACCCTTTCTTATACCTGTTATCAGCGGCGGCCGGTCAATAATGGGCACTCGGGCGTCGCTTCCCCGCCGCTAACAAGAAAAAAAAGTCAGTCCAACCCCCTACAGGAGGCGCCGGTATATTGACTTTTTTTTTCTCGGCTCCTTGCTGTCTGCTGACAGCAAGTAGTGAGCCGATTGGTCAGTCATTAAAGACTATGTATGTGCACTGGACAGGCACACACACATAGTCTGATTGGCTGCCTTGAGCCAGTGACTGACTGTCATTGGATGCAATGGGCGGGGGCGGGACTGTGGCGGACATGCTGGCCGTGTGATTACTCGTGCAGGCGCAGCACTCCGCCGGGTTTCAGTCCCGACTCGCGTGCAGACCATCCATGAGTCTGCACTCCAGCACGCTCCCCACTCGCCGGCTCTGCACAGTCCAGCCCGCCTAAGAGATGGGGTAAGTGCGGGACTTTGTCCCGACTTCAGGGGGGGAGGGGTCTTTCTGTCAGTGCCGCCAGCCCCTATTTGGGGACTCTGTATACTGCTATATGGGACTCTGAATACTTCCATATGGGACTCTGTATACTGCTATATGGGACTCTGTATACTGCTATATGGAACTCTGTATACTGCTATATGGGACTTTGAATACTGCTATATGGGGCTCTGTATACTGCTATATGGGACTCTGAATACTGCTATATGGGACTCTGAATACTGCTATATGGGACTCTGAATACTGCTATATGGGAGTCTGTATACTGTTATCTGGGGCTCTTTATACTGCTATATGGTGACTCTGTATACTGCGATATGGGACTCTGTATACTGCTATATGCTGACTCTGTATACTCCTATCTGGGACTCTGAATACTGCTATCCGAGACTCTGTATATTGCTATCTGGGACTCTGTATATTGCTATTTGGGACTCAGTATTCAGAGTCCCATATAGCAGTATTCAGAGTCCCAGATAGCAGTATACAGATTCCCAGATAGCAGTTTACAGAGTCCCAGATAGCAGTATACAGAGTCCCATATAGCAGTATTCAGAGTTCCATATAGCAGTATATAGAGTCCCAGATAGGAGTATACAGAGTACCAGATAGGAGTATACAGAGTCACCATATAGCAGTATACAGAGCCCCAGATAGCAGTATACAGAGCCCCAGATAGCAGTATACAGAGTCCCATATAGCAGTATTCAGAGCCCCATATAGCAGTATTCAGAGTCCCATATACAATAGCAGTATTCAGCTATATGGGACTCTGAATACTGCTATATGGGACTCTGTATACTGCTATCTGGGACTCTATATACTGCTATATGGTGACTCTGTATACTGCTATCTGGGGCCCTGTATACCGCTATCTGGGGCCCTGTATACCCCTATCTGGGGCTCTGTATACTGCAATCTGGGGCTCTGTATACTGCAATCTGGTGGCTCTATATACCCCTATCTGGTGCTCTGTATACTCCTATCTGGTGACTCTGTATACCCCTATCTGGTGACTCTTTATACCCCTATCTGGTGACTATGTATACCCTATCTTGTGATGCTGGGCTGTATACTCCTGACACAATGGGTGGAAACTATAAGGGGTGGGGCTTATGAGAAGTGGGAGGGGTCAACGGGAAGGGCGGGGTCTGGCACCTCCCCATCCTAACATTTCACCAGCCGCCACTGCCTGTTATTCAAATGTGTTCTAGTTTAAAAATGGTGTGATATTGTGAATAAGAAGGCTATGATTGTAATGGGCAAATGGGAGCAATCTTGCCACAGTCTATTTCTCAAATAAATATTGTGAGTTTACTGGCTTTACACATAGTAAACTTTTTCCTGTATTCAATGTGCTGACTGCCTCCTAGTAATTTCTGTCATTAGCCTTTGATTTTTTAGAGTGAAAATTGCCCATTATTGCTAATGTGCATTTCTAACAATACCAATCTCAGTAGCTAATACTTTTTGCATCAATGCATTGCAGAGACAAGACTTGACTGTGCAGTTCTGGTGACATAATTTACAATTATAAGCTGAAAGTCTCTGTAAGGTCACAATGAAGCAATTCTGCAAAAAAAAACTAAGATGTCTTTACCTATAGCATGAGTAAGTCAAGTTTTTACTAGAAACTGTTAGAAGAAAAATTACACCAAAAGTAATTTCACAGAAGCACTGTGCCATCTTAATACAGCTGATTGGGTCACTATGACATTGCTGGAAATATCAGTGTTTGTGTGATGACTAAAAGTTTTCTTCTTCCTTGCAAAAATAAAATACTCAGAAAGAAGCAGATTTCTTTTTTAAATATAAATGTGAAAAAATAACAAGGACATTGTCATTTAAAGCAATGGTTCTCAACCCTGTCCTCAAGTACCCTCAACAGGCCATGTTTGCAGGTTTTCCTTTATCTTGCACAGGTGCTTTAAATCAGAGTCAATGGCTTGGTATTTTGGACAGCTACAGTGGGGAAAATATTTTTCCTGGTGCCTCCATGGCACCATACCTGTGACAAGCTCTGCCTTGGCTTCTCCCTCAGGACCAGTGAATAGTATAAAAGAAAAGGGCTAGTGCCCTCCCAGCATTCTCCTTTTTTTCCTCATACCTCATGGTCAGTGAATGGTGGTCGAATGTCCTTACTGCTGCAGTCGTCAGCTTCCATTCGGGTTCAGCCTCTCCCGAATGCAGTCCCTTGTCTCGGGCCGCTATAAACGCTAAATAGCAAGGGAGTCCCTTCCGTGGGTCTTTTGGGACAGCAGTTGTCTCTTAGGCTGGGTTCACACTATCCAACATTTAGACGGCCCGACTTTGATCCCACTTTGCTATGCGATTTACGGTCCTACATAGGGTCAAAGTCGGACCGATTTTCTGTGAACAGGGATCAGACTTTGATCCCGACAATACCAGGCACCTTGTACTCTGAGGATTTTGAAGGGGAACTGCACGCCAAATAAAAAAAAAAAAATGGCATGGGGTCCCCCTCCAGGAGCATACCAGGCCCTTTGGTCTGGTATGGATTTTAAGGGGAACCCCGGGCCAATTTTTTTTAAAAAATGGTGTGGGTTCCCCCAAAATCCATACCAGACCCTTATCCGAGCACGCAGCCCGGCAGGCCAGGAAAAGGGATGGGGATGAGCGAGCCCCCCCCCCCTCCTGGACCATACCAGGCCGCATGCCCTGAACATGGGGAGTATGGGGGCTTTGGGGAGTTTTTCACCTTCCTCTGGATCAACTGTGGGTATAGGATTGTGTTTCTGGGATTGTATGATCCCTTTTGTTTTTGTGCAGAAAAAACAGCAATATTTTATTTTTAGCTTATCCTTCCTTCCTGCCTATCATTCGTTACATCTCACCTTTCCTTCCTCTCATCTTGCTTTCTTTTTCAATCTACATTCCCCGCCGGGCCCCTCCCCCTTGGCACTTAGTGGTTGTTGAGCGCCTCGCGTCGGCTTTTATGAGTCCTTCAGCATCTCCTGGTCGCTCTACGCATGCGCAGACATCAGGAGCCGGCTCTGGGGGCAGGCTGTATCGGATGGGTCCCTGGTGCCCGTGACCATGCATTCGCTGTCTGACCTTCCCTGCTCCCATTGATATAACTGCCGCTAACATCCTTATTTCCTATAGCTGCTTTTTTCCGACCGCTGCCTATCAGGAGCTGTATGCCACCCGACCAAGACCCTCTCCAACATTTATGGTAAGGACCATCGTCCATGTAAAAAAAAAAAAGAGAGCACTTATGCTGGTAGTTTTATGTATTTCAGCCATGTACACCAAAAGAAGTCCAAGTGGACATCAAGGCAACATATAAAAGCCTCAACCAGCAGACCATCCAGCTCAGGATATCATGCAAGGGGCAAAAGTGCATCTGTGGAAAGTGACAGTGTTTCATGTTCACCAAATCTTAAATACCTGAAAATGCCAAGCATGCGGGGCCTTCCCATTGCCAACTGAACTGGTCTGCAAAAGCTGCTTTGGGCTACGTTTTCAGTACTTCACAGGATCAATGTCACTTCTTGTAATAGCAATACGGGCTTTGTAGTTAGAACTACGGACAGCTGACACTGCGTCAGAACAAAGTCCATGTATTCCAATGGTACCCGTTCTAATTGGTGCAACTCAAGTCGCAGCAACTCCAAAAAAGGTTTTTGCACTACATTGTTCCAACCTTTGGTGCAATTTTGATCTAGAGAATGTAAAGTTGAGTCAAGGCTGCACTCAGGGTCGCATCGGCGTCGCTCTGCAATGTCACACTCTAAATCGCATGACTTTGGGGTCACAATAATGGAAACCTAGCCTAAATACTTTTGATGGTAAAGCACTCTTTGAAGAAAGGTTACAGAAAGCTATTTCTGTCACTGGGAAAAAGTCTGACTTAATCTCCCAGAACAACAGAATTAGACGTACCCGGGGTTTCAGGAATGCTTAGTCGCACGCACCCATACTGTAAACGTTACAGAAGTACCTGGGTTTTTCGATCAAATAGGTCCTTCTACAATTCCAGAGCCTCCCTTTAAGACCTTGCACTTCTTTCAGAGCCCTCACGGGAGCTTGAATCACTATCAAAGCTTCTCTACGAGAACTGGGTTGCAGTTCTTATCACTAATATCCACCTCTTATCAAAGATCCAGCCCAACTAGTAGAACACAGGTGGAGGCTGTAGCCTACACTATCAAGATACGGCTGGATGGTAAATCATCAAAGCAGCCATCTTTTTCTCCAGTGTAGATGCTTTATTCAATACCACAAATGGGAGGATGTCCCTGCCATCTCAGAAGGTGTGGGTGATCATTCAGAAAATAAGGAGAGTGAGGACATGGTCCTACCTAACAGCCTCAAGCGAATTCAACTTAATAGGGTTTTTTTTTGTCTACCTATATCCACAGGGTCCAATGGACACATGGATACCTCAGGCACCTTTTTATCTAGAATTCCTGAAGCAATCAAGCAAACCATCTATCCCAGTCCATATATCAAACAAGTTTGATGCACAGGGGTCTGCACTAGTAGACAAAGGGAGAAACTTGTAAAGCCACAACCCATTAAGGCATGTCTTCTGGTCCACATTTGCCACAGGCGCCAATACATTGCAACCAGACATTGGTTCAGGAGAGATGGATGTTCGATACAGCAGACATTATCTTGAATTGACAGCGTTACTCTCTCACATCAAGGACAAGTGAGTTCTGATTTGGATAGACAATAGAGCCGCAATATCCTACATACATCACCAAGGCGGGACCCACAACAGTTCCTTACTGGAGGAAGTGGAACCCATCTTCATTTGGGCAGAGTTGAATTTTAAGGACCTAAGAGTAGTCTATCTTCCAGCCCACTTAAAACATAGAGGCCAATCACCTATCCCAAGGATTCTCGAATCCCAACGGGTAGTCCCTACAACTGAAGTTATTCAGTTGGATTGTGGGCCATTGGGTCTTTCCCAAACTGCATTCTTTTGCTACAGCAAGCAATACCAAGCTGCAGAGGTTTATTTTCACATCTACCTCACCCTTGGGCCGAAGCAATAAATACCCTGTCAAGTCCTTGGGCATGCAATCTCCGGCCTCCTCCCTCAAAAATGATCTTGAGACTTACAATATTAACAATAACAGTGCTAACAGCCCTGCCATATTTACAGGAAAACCCATGATTCCCTAGGCGATTAAACCATTGGTAACACAATACACTGTAATCCTGCAGACCCCGCAAGGTCCCTCTCCTCAAGAAGGCACATGTACAGGCCCATCTGAAGTTTGCCAATGAACATCTAAATGATTCAGAGAAGGACTGGGAGAAAGTGCTGTGGTCAGATGAGACCAAAATTGAGCTCTTTGGCATTAACTCAACTCGCCATGTTTGGGGGAAGAAAAATGTTAACTATGACCCGAAGAACACCATCCCTACCGCCAAGCATGGAGGTGAAAACATTATGCTTTCAGGCTGTTTCTCTGCTAAATGTTCAGGCAGACGTTGCCGTATTGAGGGGCCAATGGACAGGCCATGTATTGTAAAATCTTGGATGAGAACCTTCTTCCCTCAGCCAGAACACTAAAGTCTTCCAGCATGACAAAGACCCAAAACATACCCCCAAGGCAACAAAGGAGTGGCCCAAGAAGAGGCAAATTAAGGTCATGGAGCGGTCTAGCCAGTCTTCAGACCTTAATCCTATAGAAAATATATGGAGAGAGATGAAACTTTGAGTTGCCAAGCAACAGCAAAGAAACCTTAAGATTTAGAGAAGATCTGTAAAGAAGAATGGACCAAAATCCCTCCTCAGTAGAGTTGAGCGAACCCGGACTGTAAAGTTCGGGTCCTTACCAGACTTTGGGATGTCCGTGCCCTGAACCTGGACATTTGAAAAAAAGTCTGGGTTTGGGTTCGGTATTTGGGTATTTTGCACGCCTTTTCTATAGCTGCAGGGCCGCCAATCAACAAGCGTTTTACTCGTTTGCCCTTAGAAGCCATCACAGCCATGCCTACTAATGGCATGGCTGTGATTGGCCAGTGCATCATGTGACCCAGACTATTTTTGGCGCCTGTTGAATAGCTGCAGGGCAGCCAATTAACAAGAGTTTCACTTGTTTGCCCTTAGACCCAGCCTTTATATGAGCTGGAGTCACATATGCCATGTGTCACATCGTCTCAGGCTAGTGTAAGGAGAACATGCTGCCGGCGCTGTGAGGGACAGATTACCGATCTAATATGATCTCATCCTGCATTACAGACAGATTCCTGGCGGTGCTGTGAGGGGAAAGCTTACCGTTCTAAAACCATCTCATACTGGACTAGGTAGAGTTTACTAGTGCTGTGAGGGATAGATTACTGATCTAATATCATCTCATCCTGCATTACAGACAGGTTCCTGGTGTTGCTGTGAGGGGAAAGCTTAGCGTTCTAAAACGATCTGATACTGGACTAGGTACAGTTTACTAGTGCTGTGAGGGGCAGATTTCCTATCTAATATCATCTCATCCTGTATTACAGACAGGTTCCTGGCGGTGCTGTGAGGGGAAAGCTTAGCATTCTAAAACCATCTGATACTGGACTAGGTACAGTTTACTGGTGCTGTGAGGGACAGATTATTGTTCTAAAATCATCTCATCCTGTATTACAGAAAGGTTTCTGGTGGTGCTGTGAGGGGAAAGCTTAGCGTTCTAAAACCATCTGATACTGGACTAGGTACAGTTTACTGGTGCTGTGGACAGATTATTGTTCTAAAATCACCTCCTAGTGCTATAGGGAGAGGTTCCTGCTGCTCCTGTGAGGGACAGATTATTGTTCTAAAATCATCTCCTAGTGCTATAGGGAGAGGTTCCTGCTGTTGCTATGAGGGACAGATTATTGTTCCAAAATCATCTCCTACTGCTATAGGGAGAGGTTCCTGCTAGTGCTGTGAGGGACGGATTATTCTTCTAAAATCATCTCCTCGTGCTATAGGGAGAGGTTCCTGCTGGTGCTGTGAGGGACAGATTATTGTTATAAAATCATCTCCTAGTGCTATAGGGAGAGGTTCCTGCTGGTGCTGTGAGGGACAGATTATTGTTCTAAAATCATCTCCTACTGCTAGAGGGAGAGGTTCCTGCTGGTGCTGTGAGGGACAGATTATTGTTCTAAAATCATCTCCTACTGCTATAGGGAAAGGTTGCTTCTGGTGCTGTGTGGAACAGATTGTTGTTCTAAAATCATCTCCTAGTGCTATAGGGAGAGGTTCCTGCTGGTGCTGTGAGGGACTGATTATTGTTCTAAAATCATCTCCTAGTGCTATAGGGAGAGGTTCCTGCTGTTGCTATGAGGGACAGATTATTGTTCCAAAATCATCTCCTACTGCTATAGGGAGAGGTTCCTGCTAGTGCTGTGAGGGACGGATTATTCTCCTAAAATCATCTCCTCGTGCTATAGGGAGAGGTTCCTGCTGGTGCTGTGAGGGACAGATTATTGTTATAAAATCATCTCCTAGTGCGGAGTGTCGTGATCGTCCTTGGAGAGGGATATCGTCATCCTCTACTAAAACCTTGTTATTAGACAGGGAGT
>BLSH010059241.1:131326-146395 GCA_018402905.1 Glandirana rugosa | reverse complement strand
AGAGACAGGTGAGGGACAGATTATTGTTCTAAAATCATCTCCTAGTGCTATAGGGAGAGGTTCCTGCTGGTGCTGTGAGGGACAGATTATTGTTCTAAAATCATCTCCTACTGCTAGAGGGAGAGGTTCCTGCTGGTGCTGTGAGGGACAGATTATTGTTCTAAAATCATCTCCTACTGCTATAGGGAAAGGTTTTGCTTCTGGTGCTGTGAGGAACAGATTGTTGTTCTAAAATCATCTCCTAGTGCTATAGGGAGAGGTTCCTGCTGGTGCTGTGAGGGACTGATTATTGTTCTAAAATCATCTCCTAGTGCTATAGGGAGAGATTCCTGCTGGTGCTGTGAGGGACAGATTATTGTTCTAAAATCATCTCCTAGTGCTATAGGGAGAGGTTCCTGCTGGTGCTGAGAGGGACAGATTATTGTGCTAAAATCATCTCCTACTGCTATAGGGAGAGGTTCCTGCTAGTGCTGTGAGGGACAGATTATTGTTCTAAAATCATCTCCTAGTGCTATAAGGAGAGGTTCCTGCTGGTCCTGTGAGGGACAGATTATTGTTTTAAAATCATCTCCTAGTGCTATAGGGAGAGGTTCCTGCTGGTGCTGTGAGGGACAGATTATTGTTCTAAAATAATCTCCTACTGCTATAGGGAGAGGTTCCTGTTGGTGCATTGAGGGACAGATTATTGTTCTAAAATAATCTCCTACTGCTATAGGGAGAGGTTCCTGCTGGTGCTGTGAGTGACAGATTATTGTTCTAAAATCCTCACATACTGCTAGAGGGAGAGGTTCCTGCTGCTCCTGTGAGGGACAGATTTTTGTTCTAAAATCATCACATACTGCTAGAGGGAGAGGTTCCTGCTGGTGCTGTGAGGGACAGATTATTGTTCTAAAATCATATCATCATAGTGCTAGAGGGAGAGATTCCTGCTGGTCCTGGGAAGGACAGATTATTGTTCTAATATCATCTCATCATATTACTACAGGGAGAAGTTCCTGCTTCTCCTATGAGGGACAGATTATTGTTCTAAAATCATCTCATCATAGTGCTATAGGGAGAGGTTCCTGCTGCTCCTCTGAGGGACAGATTATTGTTCTAAAATCATCTCATCATAGTGCTACAGGGAGAGGTTCCTGCTGCTCCTATGAGGGACAGATTATTGTTCTAAAATCATATCATACTGGGGTAGTGAGAGGTCCCTGTTGCTGGTGTGAGCGTGCATTTCTAGTACAAAAATAAAAAGTGCATCTACGTTGATGTTTTCCAAAAAAAAGATTTCTTCTTTTTTTTTGTATTAATAAATAGTGCTACATAGTACATTTGTGGCCAGAATGAGGAGAGCGTCAAATAAGGGACGTGGTTGTGGTGCTGCTGGTGTTGGTGGTGTTGGTGAAGTTCCTGTTGCATGTTGTATGTAGAGGATGATGAGGTCCTAGACCCCACATGGAATGAAGGTCATGCGAGTGACGTGTGCAGTTTGGAGGAAAAGGTGGTGGTCGCACAGAGGCACCAGAACAGCAAAAGAGGAAGCAGTTTGCAAAAGCAGAGTGACCGTCCCCTAGACAGTATGCCTGCTACTACCCACCGCACCCAGGGACCTAGCACACCAAAGACAGCTCAAAGGCGTTCCACGGCGTGGCAGTTCTTCAGACAATGTGCTAACGACAAGACACGAGTGGTTTGCACGCTATGCAATGAGAGCCTGAAGCGAGGCATAAATCTTCTAAAGCTGAGCACAACCTGCATGACCAGGCATCTAAATGCAAAGCACAAGCTGCAGTTGAATAAGTACCTCAAAATCCAAAAAAGGTCTCTGCCTCCTCCTGCTTTCTCTTCTGTTGCTGCCACAGCCTCTTCCTCCACCTCTACAGTGCCAGTGTCACCTGCCACCCAGCAAACAGACGATGTGACAGCAACGCCACCATGTCCGCCACCGTCCCCAAGCATTTCCCCATGGTCCCATGGAAGCTTACAGCTGTCCATCTCCCAAACCCTGGAGAGAAAGAGGAAGTACCCCCCACCCTCCCGCAATCCCTGGCCCTGAATGCCAGCATTTCAAAATTCCTGGCCTTTGAAATGCTGTCATTCCATCTGGTGGACACGGACAGTTTTAAAAACCTGAGGGCGGTGGCTGTCCCACAGTACGTGGTTCCCAGCCTCCACTACATTTCCAGGTGAGCCATCCCTTCCCTGCACAAACAAGTCGGGGATGAGATCAAGTGTGCACTGCACAACGCCATCTGTGGCAAGGTCCACATAACCACTGATACGTGGACCAGTAAGCACGGGCAGGGACGCTATATCTAGCTAACTGCACACTGGGCAAATGTAGTGTCGGGTGGGCCTGAGGCGGTTAGCCGTTTGGCGCATGTCCTTCTGCCACCGAGGATTGCAGGCCATTTCTCTTTGCCTCCTGTTGCCTCCTTCTCCTATTGCGCTGCTTCCTCCTCCTCCTCTACCACCTCCTCATCCGCTCAGCGCAACACCTTCACCACCAACTTCAGCACATCCAAGGGGAAACGACAGTAGGCTGTTTTAAACTGATATGTTTTTGGGATAAACCACACACTGCGCAGAAGCTGTGGATGGGCATTGAACAACAGACCGATGAGTGGTTGTTGCCACTGAGCCTCAAGCCCGGCCTGGTGGTGTGCGATAATGGGCGAAATCTCATAGCAGCTCTGGGCCTAGCCGGTTTGACGCACATCAATTGCCTGGCACATGTTCTGAATTTGATGGTGCAGAAATTTCTAAAAAAACTACCCGGATATGTCAGAGCTGATGCAAAAATGCCGGCCGTCTGTGCGCACTTTCGGCGTTCTCACCGTGCTGCTGCTCGCCTGTCTGCGCTGCAGCGGAACTTTGGCCTTCCCACTCACCGCCTCATATGCGACGTGCCCACAAGGTGGAACTCCCCCTTGCACATGCTGGAGAGACTGTGCGAGCAGCAGCAGACAATAGTGGAGTTTCAGCTGCAGCATGCATGGGTCAGTCGCTCTGCGGAACAGCACCACTTCACCAATGAGTGGGCCTCCATGCAAGACCTGTGTACCATATTGCGGTGTTTCGAGTACTCCACCAACATGGCTAGTGCCGATGACGCTGTTCTCAGTGTTACTATCCCACTTCTATGTCTCTGTGAAAAAAACACTTGAAAAGAGGGGTCATTTCCACGGTTATCAGGCCAGTCATTCACAAGTGGCTCTGAGGGTGGGTTCCTGCACCAGCATAGGCCAGGTAAAAAAATTTCAAGCCAGAGCACAGTTCTGGAGGATGAGGAGGATGAGGAAGGTGATGATGATGAGGAGGAGGAACCGTGCTCACAGCAGGGTGGCACCCAACGCAGCTCGTGGGCATCACTGGAGCGTGGCTGGGGGGGATATGGAGGACACAGATGATACACCTCCCACAGAGCTTGTCTTTGCCTCTGGGCAGCCTTGCAAACATGAGCGACTACATGCTGCAGTGCCTGCTCAATGACAGCCGAGTTGCCCACATTGTAACTTGTGCTGATTACTGGGTGGCCACCCTGCTGGATCCCCGTTACAAGGACAACGTGCCATCCTTAATTCCCTCACTGGAGCGTGATCGGCAGATGCGCGACTACTAGCGCACGCTGGTAGACGCGCTGCTGAGGGCATTCCCAAATGACACCGGGGGCTCAGTGGTAGCATGGGGTGAAGGCGGAGGAGGAGGAAGAGGTCCCCAACTCATCTGTGGCACCACCAGCACCTCACAAGGCAGGGTTAGCATGGCCTAAATGTGTAAAAGCTTTGTCAGCAGCACGCCACAACAAATAGCACCACCAGCTGATAGGTAACGTCTTAGCAGGAGGCAGCATTTCAGCAACATGGTGGAACAGTGTGCACACGCCTATACGTACTGACTGTTGGGTCTGCCCCATTCAACTTCTGGGTCTCCAAATTGGGCATATGGCCTGAGCTTGCCCTTTATGCCTTGGAGGTGCTGGCCTGCCCTGCAGCCAATGTATTGTCTGAACGTGTGTTCAGCACAGCACGGGGCGTTATTACAGACAAGCGCAGCCGCCTGTGCACAGCCAACGTGGACAAGCTAACGTTTTATTAAAATGAACCAGGCATGTACCTTGTACAGAATAGACATTTGGACCAGCCTTACACAGCCATTGGTATACTTGTTTTTTTTAATATGTCTCAATATTTTGGGGGCTACCCCAATTAGAAAAAAAAAACAGACAAACAAAAAACAGTGTTGGTTACCTCCTCCTCCTCCTCCTCCACCACCACTTCCATCTACACTGCTACGGTCACGGCCTAGTCACCCACTAGGCTCCTACGCCACATCCACCTCCTCCTCCCATTTTTATTTTTTTATGTGATTTTAAGTTATTTCCCTATCCACATTTGTTTGCAAGGCACTTGTCCTACTCTTACCCCAATTTTGCTTCTTTTGCAGCCCTCTAGCCCTTTCCAGGACTTTTTTACAGCCATTTTTGTGCCCAAAAGTTTGGGTCACCATTGACTTCAATGGGGTTCGGGGTCCGGGGTCAAGTTCGGGTCAAGTTCGGTACCAAACCCAAACTTTTCCACGAAGTTCGGCCGAACCAGACGAACCCGAACATCCAGGTGTCCGCTCAACTCTAACTATGATGAGATGATTTTAGAACAATAATCTGTCCCTCACAGGACCAGCAGGAACCTCTCCCTCTAGCAGTATGAGATGATTTTAGAATAGTAATCTGTCCCTCACAGCACCAGCAGGCACCTCTCACTATAGCACTAGGAGATGATTTTAGTACAATAATCTGTCCCTCACAGCACCAGCAGGAACCTCTCCCTATAGCACTAGGAGATGATTTTAGAATAATAATCTGTCCCCCACAGCACCAGCAGGAACCTCTCCCTATAGCACTAGGAGATGATTTTAGAGCAATAATCTGTCCTCACAGCACCAGCAGGAACCTCTCCCTATAGCACTAGGAGGTGATTTTAGAACAATAATCTGTCCCTCACAGCACCAGCAGGAACCTCTCCTTATAGCACTAGGAGATGATTTTAGAACAACAATCTGTCCCTCACAGCACCAGCAGGAACCTCTCCCTATAGCACTAGGAGATGATTTTAGATCAATAATCTGTCCCTCACAGCACCAGCAGGAATCTCTCCCTATAGCATTAGTCAATGATTTTAGAACAATAATCTGTCCCTCACAGCACCAGCAGTAACCTCTCCCTATAGCACTAGGAGATGATTTTAGAACAATAATCTGTCCCTCACAGCACCAGCAGGAACCTCTCCCTATAGCACTAGGAGATGATTTTAGAACAATAATCTGTCCCTTGCAGCAGGAACCTCTTCCTATAGCACTAGGAGATGATTTTAGAACAATAATCTGTCCCTCACAGAGATAGCCTTGTTATGTTCTGGTAGTGTGTTATCTCTGCACGAAGCAGCAGCCGTGTGCACCCTGCTACATTGTTACCATTGAGATTTATGTCAGATGCAATACCCGAGTGTACCAGTGGTAGTACACAGCGTCATGTGAGTGTTTTTAAACCTTTTTTATAGTAAAATTTTATGCTGTAAACGATTCAGCGCTATATGAGGTGTTCTCTGTTTTATATGCCATACGGATACATGATACATCGGTATACACCACGCTCCTGAACGCAAAGAGGATTGTGCCCCAGTGGGGACTGTGTGACTTGACCCAAGTTGGGGTCGCCCCTGGAGGTGAGCGCAGTATATTGCCTGGTGGTGGTGTGTGCCTGCACCCTGAAGCACTTTATATTTGCAGAAAGGTCACTTATTTAGACATGCTTTTTTGGATTGCAGGGATCGTGCACTACTATTGATCCTTGTAGGAGCTACATCACTGAGCTTATCTTATCAGCACTTTATGAACACTATTCACTTCTTCATTTTTTACACTGGTTTCATTGTTAAAAGCTTTTGCTATGGAATCTGTATGATTATGCATGATAGCCTAATTGTTTCCTGTGTTTTTCTTCTTCTTTGACACTTTTGGTGAATTAGTGGGTGTACAATGTGCCCGATACTAATTCACATAGGGGGGTCGGAATCTGGGGGCCCCCTTATTAAAGGGGGCTTCCAGATTCCGATAAGCCCTTCCTGCCCAAACGCCACCACAGCCCAGGGTTGTGGGGAAAAGGCTCTTGTCCCCATCAATATGGGGAAAGGTGCTTTGGGGTGGGGGGGCGCAGTGCCCCTCGTGCCCCAAAGCACCCATACTCCCCATGTTGAGGGCATGTAGACTGGTACAGTTCAGGGGGGGTGCTCCCTCATCCCCCCCCCTATCCTGGCTGGCCAGGTTGCATGCTCGGATAAGGGTCTGGTTTGGATTTTAGGAGGGACCCCACGTCAATTTATTTTTTTTTAATTTTGGCGCAGGGTTCCCCTTAAAATCCAAACCCGACCCGAATGGCCTGGTTTGGACTGGGGGGGGACCCCACACAAATTTTTTCAGTGACTTTTATGTATATTGCTGTGACCGGCAATACATTACAGCCGCAATAATAAATGACGATTTTTCCTTACAGGCAGACTAAGGGACTCCCCCAGTCACGATATTTAAAGGAATATTTCATTTTTATTGTTTCACTTTCAGCATTATTAAAACCACTGCTCCTGAAAAAACAATCAATTTAAAAACTCTTTTTTGCATTGATACATGTCATTTTTCATGTTCGGGTCTCATAGACTATAATGGTGTTCGAATGCTCGCACAAATTTTTTTGCCTGTTCGCATGTTCTGGTGCGAACCGAACTGGGGGGTGTTCAGCCCATTCCTACAAATTACCTTTCCTTTTTAATCTGCAGCTCTGTAATTTTCTGTAAAATGCATTGCAATATGACTACCTGGAGGTGTTCTGTACACAGAATGTCCCAAGATATGTAATTTCCTGCTTGTGTGATTGACTCACTGATTTTACCAGAAGCCTGCACTAAGATACAAGTCAGATATCGGGCATCCCCTGCAAGAAAAATGTCATTTTTGGTGTGATATTCCCAATAGGAAATAACTTCTAAAGGGATGCAGACCCTGCAACTTTACGCATTAGAGCCATGCAGGTGCAGCAGCTGGTTGATAATTATGAAACCATTCCTATTAGACTCATTTTGCACATGGACACAGACAAACAAAGGGATTGCTTCAGAATAACAAAAGGTAGGAATCTGCAACAAAGTTTGTTAAAATCCTTGCAATGTACATACCGTATTTTTCGCACCATAAGACGCACCTGACCATAAGACGCACCTAGGTTTTAGAGGAAGAAAACAAGAAAAAAAAAATTCTGATCCAAGTGGTGTACTAAAATATTTACCAGTGCAGCCATATACCAGATCCATTAAATACAGCCACATACCAGATCCATGAAATACAGCCATATACCAGATCCATGAAATACAACCATATACCAGATCCATGAAATACAGCCATATACCAGATCCATGAAATACAGCCATATACCAGATCCATGAAATACAGCCATATACCAGATTAATGAAATACAGCCATATACCAGATTCATGAAATACAGCAGCACATAGGAGTGTCCATGAAATACAACACATAGGAGTGTCCATGAAATACAGCACATAGGAGTGTCCATGAAATGCAGCAATATACCAGTCCCATGAAATACAGCCATACCTGTGTCCATCCTGACAGAGCTGAGAGGGAGATTCATATCTCCCGCCACCACCGCGCTGTGATGATGTCATCACCCTGCGCCTAGTGGAGCTCCACTCTGCAGCCAGATCCCATTCATAAATAAGACAGAGCATCTCCAGCCGCCGCAGTACTTCATTTTGCCACTGGGGCCGAAATTAAGCCCCAGTGGCCAAATGAAGTACCGCGGCTGCTCTGTCTTCTCACTGTGTGAGATCAGAGCAGAGCGCTCTATGCTGCATTACACTGCGGGCTCCCGATGGCGACGAGGGGGGCGGGTTTTTTCAGGTATTCGCACCATAAGACTCAGAGAGACTTTCCCCCACTTTTTGGGGGAAAAAAAGTGCGCCTTATGGTGCGAAAAATATGGTAGATCACCCAGAGAAGAGTGTTTTTTCCTCAACAAAAGTGGAGTTACTCTTTAATATATTCCTTGCAAAAAATCTTAATGAATTCTCAAGAAAGGTTTGCAAGATACAAGAATCTTATTAATGTAGTTGCATTAGTGGGCAATAGCACTTTTTGGATTACTTTTACTCTCTCTTCTATGTATTTTCTCCCATGGTCTCCCATGGTAAGGTACTGTGTAACCCTCAAATTTCACTTCCAGCTGCATAATTTGAACTTTAAGTCCATTTTTAACCCCGTCTCTGCTGGGGCTCTACATACATTAATGAGTATGTCTTTTGTGCTCCTCTTCTCTAGGTGAGTGAATCAAAATGTCATCCATACAGTGTAAAACTTTGTCACCTTATTGTACTATATCTAATACTTGGGCATGGGCTTGATGAAAATTGGCAGATAAACTATGGAACCCTTGGTACAATCTAGCAAACACATACTGTATATTTCTTGTTGTAAAATGTAAAAACAAAACTCAGAGGATACTTTGGTGTTACTGGCACAGAGAAGAAACCATCCGCTATGTCAAGACAAGGGAATACTTTTCCATCACTTCTTAAATAAGCCATAGTTTCAGAAATGCTAACAACTAGAGTTGAGCGAACCCTGACTGTAAAATTCGGGTCCGTACCGGACTTTGGGGTGTCCGTGCCCAGAACCCGATCCCAGACATTAAAAAAAAAGTCCGGGATCGGGTTCGGTATTCGGGTATTTTTGGCGCCTTTTCTATAGCTGCTGGGCAGCCAATCAACAAGCTTTTCACTAGTTTGCCCTTAGAAGCCATCACAGCCATGCCTACTAATGGCATGGCTGTGATTGGCCAGTGCATCATGTGACCCAGCCTCTATATGGGGCTGGAGTCACGTAGCGCCGCGTGTCAGATCGTCTCAGACTAGAATAGGGAGAGCTTCATGCCGCTGCTGTGAGGGAAAGATTAGCGTTCACAACCATCTCAGACTGCATTAGGGAGACCTTCACTGTGGTCCTGTGAGGGACACATTAGCGTTCAGAACCATCTTATAGTACATTAGGGAAACGTTCCTATTGTTGCTCTGAGGGAGAGATTCTCATTCTAAAACCATCTACTACTGCATTAGGGAAACGTTCCTGTGGGTGCTCTGAGGGACAGTTTATCGTTCTAAAAACAACTACAACTGCATTAGGGCCAGGTTCCTGTTGGTGCTCTGAGGGACAGTTTATCGTTCTAAAAACAACTACAACTGCATTAGGGCCAGGTTCCTGTTTGTGCTCTGAGGGACAGTTTATCGTTCTAAAAACAACTACACCTGCATTAGGGCCAGGTTCCTGTTTGTGCTTTGAGGGAGAGTTTATCGTTCTAAAAACAACTACAACTGCATTAGGGCCAGGTTCCTGTTGGTGCTCTGAGGGACAGTTTATCGTTATAAAAACAACTACAACTGCATTAGGGTCAGGTTCCTGTTGGTGCTCTAAGGGACAGTTTATCATTTTAAAAACAACTACAACTGCATTAGGGCCAGGTTCCTATTGGTGCTCTGAGGGACAGTTTATCATTCTAAAAACAACTACAACTGCATTAGGACCAGGTTCCTGTTTGTGCTCTGAGGGACAGTTTATCGTTCTAAAAACAACTATTACTGCATTAGGACCAGGTTCCTGTTGGTGCTTTGAGGGAGAGTTTATCATTCTAAAAACAACTAAAACTACATTAAGGCCAGGTTCCTGTTGGTGCTCTGAGGGAGAGATTATCATTCTAAAAACAACTACTACTGCATTAGGACCAGGTACCTGTTGGTGCTCTGAGGGACAGTTTATCGTTCAAAAAACAACTACTACTGCAATAGGGCCAGGTTCCTGTTTGTGCTCTGAGGGACAGTTTATCGTTCTAAAAGCAACTACAACTGCATTAAGGCCAGGTTCCTGTTGGTGCTTTGAGGGACAGTTTATCGTTCTAAAAACAACTACAACTGCATTAGGGCCAGGTTCCTGTTTGGGCTCTGAGGGAGAGATTATCATTCTAAAAACAACTACTACTGCATTAGGGCCAGGTTCCTGTTGGTGCTCTGAGGGACAGTTTATTGTTCAAAAACAACTACTACTGCAATAGGGCCAGGTTACTGTTGGTGCTTTGAGGGACAGTTTATCATTCTAAAAACAACTACAACTGCATTAGGGCCAGGTTCCTGTTTGTGCTCTGAGGGAAAGTTTATCGTTCTAAAAACAACTACAACTGCATTAGGGCCAGGTTCCTGTTGGTGCTTTGAGGGAGAGTTTATCATTCTAAAAACAACTACTACTGCATTAGGGCCAGGTTCCTGTTGGTGCTTTGAGGGAGAGATTATCATTCTAAAAACAACTACTACTGCAATAGGGAGAGGTTCTTGTTGGTGCTGTGAGGGGGAGATTATTGTTCTAAAATCATCTCATACTGCAGTAGGGACAGGTTCCTGTCAGTGCTGTGAAAGACAGAATATCGTTCTAAAATCATCTCATACTGGTGTAGGGAGAGGTTCCTGCTGCTGGTGTGAGCGGTGCATTTCTTGCACAAAAATAAAAAGTGCATCTACAATTTTCTTTTTTTTTTAAAAAAAATAAGAATAATAATGTATTATTCTTTTTTTTTTATATTAATAAATAGTGCTACATAGTACATTTGTGTCCAGAATGAGGAGAGGGTCAAATAAGGGACGTGGTGGTGGTCGTGGTGCTGCTGGTGTTGGTGGTGTTGCTGAAGCTCCTGTTGCAAGGAGAGAACGTGGTCGATCTGTGCCAGCTACACGCACAAGTGAAACACCTTCCTCAGGTAGCCAACAGAATCTTCAACATTATATGGTAGGCCCGAATGGCGCTCAACGAATGGTGAGGCCAGAACAAGTACAGGCGATAATAGATTGGGTGGCTGACAATGCCTCCAGTTCCTTCACATTGTCTCCCACCTGGTCCCTTGATGAAAGCTCAGATTTGGCACCTGAACCCCATGGCCATCTGTCTTTCACCTCAGCCCCTTGTAAATCAGCCAAGCAGTCTGAGCCCCAAGTCATGCAGCAGTCTCTTATGCTTTTTGATGACTGCTATGCTTTCCATGGGCCATCCACATAGCCCTGGCCAAGAAGATGAAGACATTGAGTGCATTGATGCCTAATCACTTCTGGTTCAGGGTGAGGACATGGAAACACCACGGCAGCACGTCTGTAATGATGACGAAACACAGGTGCCAACTGCTGCGGCTTTCCATGGTGTGTAGACTGACAAGGAGGGCAGTGGTAAAGGGTGGGTGGAAGATGATGTGGAGGATGATGAGGTCCTAGACCCCACATGGAATGAAGGTCATGCGAGTGACGTATGCAGTTTGGAGGAAGAGGTGGTGGTCGCACAGAGGCACCAGCACAGCAAAAGAGGAAGCAGGTTGCAAAAGCAGAGCGAGCGTCCCCTAGACAGTACGCCTGCTAATACCCACCACACCCAGGGACCTAGCACACCAAAGACAGCTCAAAGGCATTCCCCGGCGTGGCAGTTCTTCAGACAATGTGCTGACGACAAGACACAAGTGGTTTGCACACTGTGCAATGAGAGGCTGAAGCGAGGCACAAATGTTCTAAACCTGAGCACAACCTCCATGATCAGGCATCTAAATGCAAAGCACTTGCTGCAGTGGAATAAGTACCTCAAAATCCAAGAAAGGTCTCGGCCTCCTCCTGCTTCCTCTTCTGCTGCTGCCTCGGCTTCTTCCTCCACCTCTACAGTGCCAGTGGCACCTGCCACCCAGCAAACAGACAATGTGGCAGCAACGCCACCATGTCCGCCACCATCCCCAAGCATTTCCACACGGTCCCATGGAAGCTTACAGCTCTCCATCTTTCAAACACTGGAGAGAAAGAGGAAGTACCCCCCTACCCACCTGCGATCCCTGGCCTTGAATGCCAGCATTTCAAAATTCCTGGCCTTTGAAATGCTGTCATTCCGTCTGGTGGACACGGACAGTTTTAAAAACCTGATGGTGGTGGCTGTCCCACAGTACGTGGTTCCCAGCCGCCACTACATTTCCAGGCAAGCTATTCCTTCCCAAGTCGGGGACGAGATCAAGTGTGCACTGCACAACACCATCTGTGGCAAGGTCCACATAAACACTGGTACGTGGGCCAGTAAGCACGGGCAGTGACGCTATATCTCACTAACTGCACACTAGGCAAATGTAGTGGCGGGTGGGCCTGAGCCAGCTAGCCGTTTCGTGCATGTCCTTCCGCCACCAAGGATTGCAGGGCATTTCTCTTTGTCTCCTGTTGCCTCCTCCTCCTACTGCAATTCCTCCTCCTCCTCTACCACCTCATCATCCGCTCAGCGTAACACCTTCACCACCAACTTCAGCACATCCAGGGGGAAACGACAGCAGGCTGTTTTAAAACTCATATGTTTGGGGGATAAACCCCACACTGCGCATTAGCTGTGGATGGGCATTGAACAACAGACCGATGAGTGGTTGTTGCCACTGAGCCTCAAGCCCGGCCTGGTGGTGTGCGATAATGGGCGAAATCTCGTAGCAGCTCTGAGCCTAGCCGGTTTGACGCACATCCCTTCCGTAGCACATGTGCTGAATTTGGTGGTGCAGAAATTTCTAAAAAAACTACCCGGATAAGTCAGAGCTGCTGCAGAAAGTGCGGGCCGTCTGTGCGCACTTTCGGCTTTCTCACCCACTGCTGCTCGCCTGTCTGCGCTGCAGCGGAACTTCAGCCTTCCCACCCACCGCCTCCTATGCCTCCACCTTGCACATGCTGGAGAAACTGTGCGAGCAGCAGCAGACAATAGTGGAGTTTCAGCTGCAGCACGCACTGGTCAGTCGCTCTGCGGAAAAGCACCACTTCACCACCAATGAGTGAGCCTCCATGCAAGACCTGTGTACCATATTGCGGTGATTCGAGTACTCCACCAACATGGCCAGTGCCGATGACGCTGTTCTCAGCGTTACTATCCCACTTCTATGTCTCCTTGAAAAAACACTTCGGGCGATGATGGAAGAGGATGTGGCACAGGAGGAGGAGGAAGAGGGGTCATTTCCACGGTTATCAGGCCAGTCATTCACAAGTGGCTCTGAGGGTGGGTTCCTGCAACAGCATAGGCCAGGTCAAAAATTTTCAAGCCAGGAGACAGTTCTGGAGGATGATGAGGAGGAGGAGGAACCGTGTTCACAGCAGGGTGGCACCCAGTGCAGCTCTTGGGCATCACTGGAGCGTGGCTGGGGGGATACGGAGGACACAGATGATACACCTCCCACAGAGGACAGCTTGTCTTTGCCTCTGGGCAGCCTGGCACACATGAACGACTACATGCTGCAGTGCCTGCTCAATGACATCCGAGTTGCCCACATTTTAACTTGTGCTGATTACTGGGTGGCCACCCTGCTGGATCCCCGGTACAAGGACAACATGCCGTCCTTAATTCCCTCACTGGAGCGTGAGAGGAAGATGCGCGACTACAAGCGCACTCTGGTAGACGCGTTGCTGAGGGCATTCCCAAATGACACCGGGGGCTCAGTGGAAGCACAAGGCGAAGGCAGAGGAGGTGGAGGAGGAAGAGGTCACCAACGCAGCTGTGGCACTGCCAGCACCTCAGAAGGCAGGGTTAGCATGGCCGAAATGTGGAAAAGCTTTGTCAGCAGCACGCCACCACAAACAGCACCACCAGCTGATAGGCAACGTCTTAGCAGGAGGCAGCATTTCAGCAACATGGTGGAACAGTATGTGTGCACATGCCTACACGTACTGACTAATGGGTCTGCCCCATTCAACTTCTGGGTCTCCAAATTGGCCACATGGCCTGAGCTTGCCCTTTATGCCTTGGAGGTGCTGGCCTGCCCTGCAGCCAATGTATTGTCGGAACGTGTGTTTAGTACGGCAGGGGGCGTTATCACAGACAAGCACAGCCGCCTGTACACAGCCAACATGGACAAGCTAACCTTTATTAAAATGAACCAGGCATAGATCCCAAAAGACTTGTCTGTACCTTGTGCAGAATAGACATTTAGACCGGCCTCACACAGCCATTGGTATCCTTTTTTTTTTTTTTGAATTTGTCTCAATATTTTGGGGGCTACCACAATTCTACAAAAATACCAAACAAACAAAAAACAGTGTTGGTTACCTCCTCCTCCTCTTCCTCCTCCTCCACCACTGCCACTTCCGCCTATACTGCCACGGTCATGGCCTAGTCAACCTCTAGGCTTCTACTCCACATCCACCTCCTCCTCCCATTTTTATTTTTGTTAGTTGATTTTAAGTTATTTCCCTATCCACATTTGTTTGCAGAGCACTTGTCCTACTCCTACCCCCATTTTGCTTCCTTTTGCAGCCTTCTAGCCCTTTCCATTACTTTTTTACAGCCAGTTTTGTGCCCAAAAGTTCGGGTCACCATTGACTTCAATGGGGTTCGGGTCAAGTTCAGATCGAGTTCGGTAGCGAACCCAAACGGTTTCACGAGGTTCGGCTGAACTCGACGAACTCGAACATCCAGGTGTCCGCTCAACTCTACTAACAACTAAATGAGTTGCTTGGGACATCTATTTGTTAACCATTGACAGGTCTAAAACGTATTGCTAGGCTCCTGATTTCTTTTGTACTGCCCTTACAAGCAAAGAACACAGATAATTACTTTCCACAATTACTCCTTGTTTCGATAATTTACTGATTGAACCCACAATGTGTAAAGTAACATACATTTTTACGCAATCTATAAAAACTATATAAAAAAAGCAAAACAACTATATAAACATTTTGTGTATCCCTCAACCAAACTAAACCAATCAAATCAATGAGCAATAAAAGGGACCCAGCACACCCATGCCCAAATGTGTTTCCTCAAGCCCACTGGTACATAAAAAGAACACAAGATTTCTTCAGCTGGGACTTCTGCTTTACTTTTAAACTTCAAATTTAAAAAACAATATTGATAAGCAGCTGTACCTTCCCCAATAAATCCAGTTAACCTGATTTTCTCATTAACACCTTTCATTAATAGACACAAGAA
>BLSH010059241.1:54762-75009 GCA_018402905.1 Glandirana rugosa | reverse complement strand
CCCTTTGCAGCTATAACAGCTTCAACTCTTCTGGGAAGGCTGTCCACAAGGTTTAGGAGTGTCTATGAGAATATTTGACCATTCTTCCAGAAGCACATTTGTGAGGTCAGGCACTGATGTGGATGAGAAGGCCTGGCTCGCAGTCTCCACTCTAATTCAGTCAAAAGGTGTTCTATTGGGTTGAGGTCAGGACACTGCACAGGCCATTCAAGTTCCTCAATCCCAAACTCACTCATCCATGTCTTGCTTTGTGCACTGTTGCATAGTCATGTTGGAACAGGAAGGGGCCATTCCCAAACTGTTCCCACAAAGGGAGCATGAAATTGTCCAAAAAGTCTTGGTATGCTGACGCCTTAACCACTTGCCAACCGCCCACCGTGGATTGATGGTGGCAAAGTGGTTTGATATCGGGAAACGCCGTCACCTGGCGGCAGGGAGATGTTTGATCGTGAGCATGCGCGCGCCGCCGGAAGCACGTTCGTGCACTCACTGTGTTCCGGGGGAGCCAGGGGGCAGGTAGGGCAGACTTTATGTCCAATGGCTACCCACAATTGCTCCCCCACAGTGACAGTACGGAGGTCCGTGTATGTAAACATACAGATCTCCGTTCTGACAGGGGGAAGGAATGTGATTGCAGGCTCCCTGTACATGGGAGCTGTGATCACTCCCCTCCCCCAGCCAGCCCAGCCCCCTTACAGTTATAAAACACACAGGGAACACAGTTAACCCCTTAGAGCGCCCCCTGCAGGTTAACCCCTTCCTTGCCAGTGACATTTATACAGTAATCAGTGCATTTTCATAGCACTGATCGCTGTATAAATGGCAATGGTCCCAAAAAAGTGTCAAAATGGTCTGACATGTCTGCCGCAATATCACAGTCCTAATAAAAAGATTGTCGCCATTACTAGTAAAAAATAAAAAACAATAAAAACCCCATAAGTTAATTCTTATCAATCGTAAATGCGGCAACTTTTGCTCAAACCAATCAATATATGCCGATTGCAGTTTTTTCTTACCAAAAATATGAGGAAGAATATAAATCGGCCAAAACTGATGAAAAACATTTTTTTTTTGGATTTGTATTATAGCAAAAAGTAAGAAATATTGTTTGGTTTTTTTTTTGCAAAATTGTCACTCTTTTTTTTTATAGCGGTGATCAGAAATGACACAGAGGTGATCAAATCCTACCAAAAGAAATCTCTATTTGTGGGAAAAAAAGGACGCAAATTTTGTTTGGCTACAATGTGGCATGACTGCGCAATTGTCAGTTAAAGGGACACAGTGCCAAATCGCAAAAAGTGCTCTGGTCCTAAAGTGGGAAATCCTTCCGGGGCTAAAGTGGTTAAAAGTTCCCTTCACTGGAACTAATGGGTGAGGCCCAAACCCTGAAATACAACATCACACCATAATCCCCCGTCCACGAAATGATTTGGACCAGTGCACAAAGCAAGGCCATATAGACATGGATGAGCGAGTTTGGGGGGGAAGAACTTGATTGGCCTGCACAGAGTCCTGACCTCAACCCGATAGAAAACCTTTGGGATGAATTAGAGCTGAGACTGCAAGCCAGGCCTTCTTATCCAACATCAGTGCCTGACCTCACAAACAGGCTTCTGGAAGAATGGTCAAACATTCCCATAGACACACTGCTATACCTTGTGGACAGCCTTCCCAGAAGAACTGAAGCTGTTATAGCTGCAAAGGGTGACCCAACTCTATACTGATCCCTGGGCTGCCATTATAGTTCATGTGCATGTAAAGGTAGGTGCCCCAAAAGACAATATATTGTATATTGCTTGTGACACTGAGCATGGCTATGGACTTAGGGCTGGTTCACACCTCAGAGATGCACAGGATACATGTGTGGCTGCTCACTAGCTAAGTGGCTAGCAAATCCGCCTAGTAGCACAGGGGTTGCTGGTTCATATCCCTGACATGCTAATGCTTGTGAGGTAAGTTTATATGTTCCCCCTGAGTGGGTTTCTCCCCACAATCCAAAGACAGGCTGGCATTTTATTTATCTCTTGTCCAAATAGTCTGTAATGTAAGAAAGTTATTTTGGGACTTTAAATTGGAAGCCTATTGCAGCCAGGGACTGATGTTAATGTTTGTTAGCACTAATCATGCCCAGGAACTTGAACATTTCAAATTGTAGTGTTTACACTGAACAGGTGCATCTGGTTAGAAAACTGTTGCTTGGATTATGTACATGCATATGGACTTGGCATTTTGGCCTGGAGTTATAGATTTGATGCACATAGCCAAGGGCTAACATAGCAAATAGTATTATGTGTTGCTGCTTCTCAGGTGCAATCAATTTACACATACAGTATATGAAGAGACACATTGAAAGATACTGGTGGGCATGTACTTTTATTGGGCATGTGTCAGTGTGCTATCAATACAACCTAACTTATATAAAGGACTGTAGGGGGGGTTGGTTAGGCATGGGGCAGGGCTTTTGCTGCGGTTTTTTGTGGGATAAGGAATGATATTGTGCATAATGACAAATGCCTCACTAGAGCTCTTTGTTTTCTGAAATTATTGTGCATTTTGACCATCAAAAGTTGGTTCATATGACCATGCTGTCAGTTTTGTGTGTGTATTGTTCCTATCTGACCATGCATTCTTCCAGGAGAAAATATTGACCAATGTATGTGTGTAGAATGTGGGGGGGGATGTTATTGTTTTAATATGTGCCTTTTTAATATTATGTTGTAATGCTTTGTTAGAATGACTGTTGAGTATGTTTCTATAATTTTTCAGCTAAAAAGTGTGATGTGGGTGGGTGTTGAGTAGTTGTTCTATGAAATGTGTGGGCTGTTATACACTGTGAAAGTAAAGCTGTGTCCACTTAGATTGTAAGCTCCTATGAGCAGGGCCCTTAGAACCCAATTGCTAACTGTTTTGCTAAATGTAGCACCATATATACTAATATTTTAATGCCAGTAAATATGTTCATGATTGTGTTTCTGCTGACAAAATAAAAGGACATTATTGAGCTCTTGTTTGTTGTTTTTTGTCTTGTTTCTTCTTACTTTTTACTTCTTCTTACTTTTTAATTGGGGGTGGTGGTTTTGGGGAAGTGGATTATCTTCCTTAGGGCCGGTTCACACTGCTGCGGTGTCCGAGATCGGATGTGATTCGTACCGCAGTGCAAATCACATGCGATCTCTGTGCAATGCAAATTCACCCATGCAATCAGATTCCTGTCTGAATTTGCAGTTCACAGTGGGATATGCAAATTGATTTGGAGGTGCCATTAGCTTTCTATTGACACTCTCAGCAGTTTGCAGTGTGAACTGCCTGCGAGTCGGGTGCGATGCGGGAGTACACAGTGGATTCGCAGGGGTCCCGCATTGCACCCGACTCGCAGGGAGTTTACACTGCCAAATGCAAAGTGCTGGGAGTGTCAATAAAAAGCTAATGACACCCCCAAATCAGTTCGCAGATCGCACTGTGAACTGCAAACTCGGACAGGAATCGGATTGCATGGGCGTTAACACCCATGCGATCCGATTCTAATGCGGAATCTAAAAAGGGTCCTGTGAAAGTTTGGTCAGACTGTGATGCGATTTCAGCCATACTATCTGTATGACTGAAATTGCATCGCACAGAGATCACATGTGATTTTCACTGCAGTGCAGTGTGAATCGCATGCAATCTCGGACAACTCTGCAGTTGAACCGGCCCTCAGTCATACTCTCATTTATATTTGCATAGTCCTTACAGATTTACATAAGCATAACAAATGCAGGAAGTGTAATGTGGGTTTAAAAAGGAAGTGACGTGTGCACATGGGCTGGAAGCAAATATGCGGTGACGCCAAATAAACAAATCAATGAACCCCACCCCCACAAAATATAGCTATCACATCCTCCCCACATTGATCAAAAATATTTATTATAGCAAAACGTAAAAAATATTGTTATTTTTTTCAAAACGGTCGCTTCTTTTTTGTTTATAGTGCAAAAAATAAAAATGGCAGAGGTAATCAAATACCACCAAAAGAAAGCCCTATTTGTGGCAAAAAAAGGACATACATTTTGTTTGGGTTCAACATCGCATGACCCCGCAATTGTCCGTTAAAATGACGCAGTACCGTAACGCAAAAAATGGCCTGGTCAGGAAGTGGGTAAATCCTGTCGGACCTTAAGTGGTTAATATAAAATGTTTATTTGTACAATAGAAATATAATATAAATATTTAAAACATCAGTTATCAGAAAAATATACCTTGATTATCATTATAGTTTTCATATATTGTATGAGTAAAAAACAACGTTTTACTAGGTATAAGCATTTGGTCTTTTTTTTCATTTGTTCCAGTTTTCGTAACTCAGCTACAGTGGTTCTGCAAACCTGAGGTTATAACTAATGTTAAAAGATTTTTTTTATTCTCAAGCTCATTAGCTTTAAATTGCAGAATGTCTAGTAATGCAGATAATAAAAAATATGCATACTATGTGATGTGATTAGCTAGGCTTGTCAGTTAGGCAGCTATTAGGTGAATATTAATGTGCACTGCATCAGTCCATTGAAGTCTTTCTTTTTCATGTGTTATATTCAAACAAGTGAAACAGATAATGAAGAGAATTTAGTCTACTTGACACTGTTTGGTCCTCAGCTTGAAATGTGTAACGATGCATGGTATTTTTCTATATGTACAGTCAATTTACATATGTAGATTATTCATGCAGGCAGTTCTAATCACCAGTTAGGTAGCTTGAGGAAATATAACTTTATCCAAGTTGAATTTGTTGGATAAGTGCAAACAAAATGTTATCACTCCATTAAAAGATGTCAGTGTGAGTGCCCATTCACACAGGGGTGACTTGCGCTCTGACTTGAGTCACCTCAAGCCGCCCCAAGTCACTTGACATTTGAAATACCGGAGCGACTTCAGAAAAGATTCCTGTACTGTTTCAAGGCGACTTCTATCCGACTTGTGCCCATAGAATTGAATAGAAGTCGCCTCCAAGTCGGATCCCCCATCTAAATGGAAGCGACTTTACAGTTAAAAGAAAATAATTTAAATAGGGCAACCCCCTCCCTCCCTGCTCTGATTGGCCGCAGGCAAAGTCACCTGGCATGAAGTCGCCTGAAGTCGCGCTGAAAGTCGCACTTAAATCACCTAGGGTCGTCTCTGTGTGAATGCAGCCTAACTGTTAGATAAAAAGGTTTATTTTTACTACTCTGACATATTTTATGCAGTGTAGTCAGACTGTGATTTACAAGGTTATCTCTCTTCTCTTCAGTCTATTAGCCTGATCTGAAAAACATAAAGAATTCTCTCAGTCAATAAAATGAGCATAAAAAGAACATAAGTTCTTTTGTGAGTGAAATTTGATCAACTAGAACTGAAGGTGTGAAAGAAATCTAAGCAGGAGTTGAATCAGTAAACTCTGCATATTTATTCAGCTATTTAGCACCACTATTAATAGTAAGGGCCGGTTCACACTAAGGCGATCCGACTTCGGGGCGACTTTGCTAGGCGATTTGAAAAGGCGAAGCGGCGCGACTTCTACGCGATATCAGGCGATTTTAGGCGATTTCGGCCGATTTCAACACGAGTACCTGGGACATGAGAGGTGTGTCTTCTGGCAAAATTATGTTCTTCTTCCTGGAAAGTCGCTTCTTCATAGATGGGGATCCGACTTGGAAGCAAACTTCCATTGACTTCTATGGGCTCAATTCGCCTAGAAGCCGCTTGAAAATAGTACAGGAACCTTTTTTGGAATCGTTTGGACTTGAGAAGCGCAAATTAAGATGGCTCCATTCATTCCAATGGGATTTCTGATGTCAGGCGATTTGAGGCGAATTGGGGCGACACACCGGCCCTGAGGTGAACCTGCCCTTAGGGCATTATAATGTAATAACAGAGAAATTGATAGTAGTATGTGCAAACATTTTTTATGGTCTTTGATTTTAAACAAAATCATCAGTTTAAAAATATTTGGGCACAGTAGATAGAGAGCTCAGTTTGTGTTAGCTTTGCAATTTCCTGGAGACAAGTTGTGGCTTGCTCCTGACCAGTGATTGTGCATGAAAGGTGATTGTTGTATGAGAGAGTCAGCAGTGTAGGTGAGGGAAATGTGAAATAGTAACTCTTCAGGGTGTGGAAGTTCATGGGTAGGCTTTTTTGAGCAGCTATAGCATTTTTGGGATACAACATTAAACACATTAGCTTTGTGTAGTGGTGTTGTGACAGCATTGTGCCCTGCCACAGTGTGAGAAGGGTTTGTATCACCCAGGGGTCTCATCCAGGCATTTTGATTGGCTCCAGGGTGCTTGTCTAACACAGATTAAAATTGATTTTCTCATACAGAGGTAAAACTGGTTTAGGACCTGGGGTCCAGAAGGTTGAACGAGATTTGGGAGTGTTGAAACCCTAGGGCCAGGTTTTGCAGGCAACCATAGCTTTTATTGACCACCTCAATACTGGGCACTTTCACCCCCTTCCTGCCCAGGCCATTTTTCAGCTTTCAGTGCTGTCACACTTTGAATGACAATTGTGCAGCCTTACTACACTGTAACCATGTGACATTTTTATAATTTTCTTCACACAAATAGAGCTTTCTTTTGGTGGTATTTAATCACTGCTGTTTTTTTTTTTTATTTTTTACTAAAAAAAGAAGACCGAAAATTTTGAAAAAAAAAAGTTTTTCTTCGTTTTTGTCAGTAAGTTTTGTAAAAAAGGTAATTTTTCTCCTTCGCTGATGTGTGCTGATGAGGCGGCACTGATGGGCACTAATAGGCTGCACTGATGGGCACTGATGAGGTGGCACTGATGGGCACCGATGAGGCGGCACTTATGGGCCCTGATTAGGTGGCACTGATGAGGAGGCACTAATATGCTACACTTATGGGCACTGATAGATGGCACTGATGGGTGGCACTGGTGGACACGGATAGGTGGCATTGGGGGGCACTGATGGGTGGCACTGGTAGGCACTAATAGGTGGCACTGATGGGCACAGATAGGCAGTACTGATGGGCATTGATGGGTGGCACTGATGGACGTTGATGGATGGCATTGATGGGCAGCAGAGATGGGCATTGATGGGCAGCACTGATAGGTGGCACTAATAGCCAGCACTGACTGGCATCACTGGGCACTGGTGGCACTTGTGGGCACTGATTGCTGGCACTGGGGTGGGCACTGGTTGCTGGCACCGGTTGTCAATGGTAATCAGGGCACTGATGATCAGTGCCTTGATTACATCCCTAGACGTCCTCTGTGAGAGGAGATGCCGCTGATTGGCCATGGCTCTTTACACAGATCGGGGTAGTGGCGTGTCCTGACAACAGGGTGCGCACTTTCTGGGATAACATCATATGACTTTGTCCCAGAATGAGAGCCGTATCGCCGTCATTGGACGGTGGGCGGGCGGCAAGTGGTTAAAGACGTGCCTATGGTTCAGGGCTCCCCCCTGCCGGACAAAAGAGGTGTCTGCCCAGAAGTCAGTAGGGTTCCACTTAGGAGACAGATGGGAGCTAGTGCAGCAAAAAGTGGCTAGATGTATGCACAAAGCTTCTGTGAGACGGCTGTTGTGAGGTCCTTTTGATCATATACTCAATGTATTGGTTCTAGGGGACACCAATACATTTTAGTGGTTCTTGACTATGCAAGATAGTTGTAGATAAGCGGCCAGGTGGGAGTTTCCTAAATTCAGGAGGGTGTAGTAAAACATCCTCCCAATTCATTGCACCAGAAATAATGAAGGTGCTCCTCGGATTTTGGGCCTCTTTATGCATCTAGGCTGTAGTCTCACACATGTGGTATCGCCTTACTCAGGAGGAGTAGTAGCAGTGGCGGTTGGTGAAATTTTAGGATGGGGGCGCCAGACCCCACCCTTCCTTTTTGATCCCTCCCACTTCCCATAAGCCCCACCCCTTATGGTTTCCACCCCTTGAGTCCAGAGTATACAGCCCAGCATCACCAGATAGGGTATACAGCATCACCAGATAGGAGTATACAGAGTGACCAGATAGCGTTATACACTTACAGAGCACCAGATAGCAGTATACAGAGCCCCAGATATCAGTATACAGAGCCCCAGATAGCAGTATACAGAGCCCCAGATGGCAGTATACAGAGTCACCATATAGCAGTATACAGAGTCACCATATAGCACTATACAGAGTCACCAGATAGGGGTATACAGAATCAGCATATAGCAGTATACAGAACCCCATATAGCAGTATACAGAGCCCCAGATAGCAGTGTACAAAGCCCCAGATAGCAGTATACAGAGTCCCAGATAGGGTATACAGTGTCCCAGATAGGGTATACAGTCACCAGATAGGGCATACAGGGTCCCAGATAGGGTATACAGTCACCTGATAGGGTATACAGAGCCCCAGATAGGGTATACAGGGTCCCAGATAGGGTATACAGTCACCAGATAGGGTATAAAGGGTCCCGGATAGGGTATACAGTCGCCAGATAGGGTATACAGTCACCAGATAGTGGTATACAGTCACCAGATAGGGGTATACAGGATCCCAAATAGGGGCTGGCGGCGCCCCCCCCCCAAAGTCGGGACAAGTCCCACACTTACCCCATCTAATAGGCAGGCAGGAGTGTGCAAAGAGCGGCTTGTGGAGAGCGTCTGACAGTGTGCAGACATCGGCCTGCGGACCAGCGGGCTGTCAGTGTGCAGAGCCTGCACTTGCGGTGAGTGGGCTGGAGCCTGGCTGGCAGTGGAGACTACAGTGGACTGTCCTCCTCTCCTCGTGGAAAACCCGGCGGAGTGCTGCACCTGCGTGAGTAATCACGCAATAAGATTGTAGGTGTCCTATGATGGCCAGTAGGACCCCAGACAGAGTAAACCACTGTGCCACGTCCTAAATTAACATATGGAGTTTAGAGTGTGAAGGCAATGGACTTTATCAGCACATACAAAAGTAATATAAAAAATAGAGTTTTATTGAGCTACATTTACAATAGAGATCACCATACAAGCAGGTGCTCACATCAACATACTTAAAAACATAGTAAACAGTACATGCGGTCCCCGTGGGAGGTAGGAAGTACCATTACTACAATGCATAACATTGATACATAGCCCAATTGGTGAGTTCCCACTATAGGGGAGTCTACTATACTATATATATATATACTATATATATATATATATATATATATATATAAACGGGTACAACTTTACCCATGTATGTAACCTTGAGTTAGCTGGATTTGGTTCTTTCCTAAGTGGGATTGAACGGTCTGCTATCCTGGAATAAGGTAAAGAGGTGTATGGTTGCGTAAGTGACCTCACTGGATGGTGATAAATAGTGTTAGAATGTCCTATCAAGAATGGGACCCATAAAATTAGTCCCTCAGAATTATACCATAGTTCTAAGAGTAAGGCAAAAAATGGGGGTCTAAAATAACCTACCTCCTGGGAGCGCATGCACGGAGTCTAGCCGACCAGACATGTCCAGCTAGTGCTACGCATCGCGGGAGACAATTCACGGCCGCAGCAGCACACATACAGCCCGCCATCCACCCGCAGTCTCTCCACAGCCTCTGCACGCCCCGGTGAGTGTCCCAGCCAGCCTGTGATGGTCCTCGGAGACCCACGATCCCGCCTCAAAAACACCTCCATTAAGGAGGCCCTGGCCCGCGCGCCGTCCAAGATAGCGGCGGCACACACAGCCTCCACCTGCACTGCTCCCTCCACCGCAGCAAAGGCCCGCAAACAGCTCTCTCTGCCACCCCTAAACCTCCCATAGGATACAGAGGACGATCTCCTCCTCTCCCCTGACAAAGACTTTGGTCAGTCAGCTTCTCCAGCACTGCTGCACCAGTTTGAGAAAATGCTCCATAAGGCCCTGAAGCAGACCTCGGAGCACATCACCAACAGCCTAACCAGAGAAATCAGAGAGCTGGGCTCCCGCACCGCTGCATTAGAGGACAAGGCTGATGAGCTTGATTCCACCATCCAAGAGCACACGCTTGAAATAGATGAACTCAGGGAAGAAAACTTAACCCTATTATCAAAACTGGAAGAATTTGAAAACAGAGCCAGGCGTTCGAACATCCGCATCAGGGGTATACCTGAAACTGTCATCGATCTAAACTCTACTGTCACCGCTCTTTTTCAAGAGCTACAACCAGCCATCCCTATTGAGCGCCTGGAGATGGACAGAGTACATAGGGCCTTGGCCCCCAAAAAGGCGGAAGGCCCCCCCGCGATATTATTGGGAAGCTTCATTATTATCGCACGAAGGAGCAATTAATGGCAGCAGCAAGAGATAAAGGAGATCTCCTATTTCAAGGCCACAGATATCAACTATTCTCCGACCTCTCCCTGCTTACGATGTCTAAGCGACGCGCCATGCGCCCGCTCCTGGCGGAACTACAGCAGTGACACATCCCCTACCAGTGGGGCTTTCCCTTCTCAGTCCGCTTCACCTATCAAGCTTCCAAATACAAGTGCAAGACGAATGAAGAACTTCACCAGCTCCTACAAGATCTTCATCTCCTAGACACCCAAACCTCCTCTGGCCAGACCCGGTGCCGCTCAGCCACTCCTTCGCCACATAAATCCACACCTTCTCCTGGGAAAGCGAACCTCTCCCAGACCCACAAGCGAAGCCTCCTAACTCCCCCCTCCCAGGACCAAGAAGACACTATGGACTGACTCTCCTTGTGCAGAGACTATTCTTTTACACCTGCTGTACTCCAGTACGAAATCTGTACCCTACTTCTTCCGGGGTGCCCAGGCTTTCAATGCCTAGGATCAGTGAACTAGCACTTCAGCAGAGACGACGTTCACTCTACAGTTTTTCCTAAGGCCTCTCTGCCGACTTCAGTTAACACCGTTGAACTCAGTTTGCTAAACCCACCACGGACCGCCATGGTCCCCACGTTTAGGTCCACTGCTCCACTGCCTTTATTTTATCTTATTTTTTTTCTTCTTCTCTTTTCCCGTTGTTAGCAGTTTATTGTTTAACCACTTCATTACCGGGCACTTAGAACACTTCCTGCCCAGACCAATTTTCAGCTTTCAGTGCTGTTGCGATTCGAATGAGAATTGCGCGGTCGTGCGACGCTGTACCCAAACAAAATTTTTATCATTTTGTTCCCACAAATAGAGCTTTCTTTTGGTGGCATTTGATCGCCTCTGCGTCATTTCTGATCACCGCTATAAGCAAAAAAAGACCGAAAATTTTGAAAAAAAAACCAACATTTTTCTTTGTTTCTGTCACAAAAATTTGTATAAAGTACATTTTCTCCTTCACTGACGGGCACTGATGTGACTACACTGATGGGCACTGATGAGGCTACACTGACAGGCACTGATGAGGCAGTACAGATTGGCACTGATGAGGTGGCACTGATAAGGTTGCACTGATGATGGGGCACATATACAGCACTGATGGGCGGCACTGACAAGCAACACTGACAGGCACTGATACGTGGCACTGATATGCGGCACTGATGGACACTCATAGGCGGCACTGATAAGTGGCACTGGGCACTGATGGGCACTGATAGGTGGCACTTTTAGGTGGCACAGGTAGGCACTTTTAGGTGGCACAGGTAGGCACTTTTAGATGGCACAGGTGGGCAGTGATAGGTGACACAGGTGGGCACTGATAGGTGTCACAGGTGGGCACAGGTGGGCACTTATAGGTGGCAGTGGTGGGCACAGATGCAACAAGCACTGTTAGGGATGGCACTGGCAGGCATCATACATGGGCACAGGGCCATCCCTACAGTGCACAATAATGCCCTTACCTGGTGGTCTAGTGGGGGCTCCCTGGTGGTCCTGGGCGGCCTCAGTGGTCTTTCCCTGGTGGTCCTAGGTGGCCTCTGTGTGATGTCCGGGGAGGGGGCTCCCTGGGGGTCTTGATCCAGCTCCCTGGTGGTCCAGTGGGTTGATCCTGAGGGTGGCTGCGCTGATAAACGTTCAGCGCAGCCCCCCCCTGTCAGGAGAGCAGCCGATCGGCTCTCTGCTGCTCAGGTCTGCAGACCTGAGCAGAGGAAAAGCCGATCAACGGCTCTTCCTATTTACACTGTGATCAGCCGTGATTGGTCACGGCTGGTCACATGGTAAAAGGCTTCGGATCGAAGCCTTTTACCTCGGTCGGTAATGACTGACCCATGTAATGACTCGGTCGGTCAGACTGACCCATGGCACCACCGATCACCGCGATGCGCGCCCCTGGGGGCGCGCAATCGCAGATTATCCTGAGGACATCAATAGACGTCCAGTCAGGATAATGAGCCACCCGCCTGGACGTCATTTGTCAATGCGCCGGGCGGGAAGTGGTTAATCGTTACTACTATCAAATGTGTTTCTTTTGGTATCACAGAACGGGCATACTATAGTTGCATCCCTAGCCCGCTCGGCTGCTGCGGCCTCGTCTACCGTGAGATCTCATGCGATCCCCACTTCGCACTCATCGGTTGCCCTTTATTAATATTTGGGCCACCGGCGATGGCTCCCCGTCTCCCTGACAGGGACTATACCTCCCTTTCACGGACCCGGAATTATACGTGAATGTATTTTGGTATTTACAACATGTTTTCAATTTATGTATGTTCTCTAATGATTTTTATTTCCCTCTCATACTCCAGCGATTGCTCCTACCTTCATCCTCCTTGGTCTCTTGCGGTGTAGGTCTTGCTCTAAAGACTGCACCTTCTTCACTTCTCCTTCCTCCTTCTCAACGTTCGACTGGTGGTCCTGGCTCCCGCTACCCCCCGCTCGCCTCGTTAAGTCGCTTTTCTCATTTGTATCACCATGGCAGGGCCTAAATATCCCACAAAAAAGAACTAAGGCGTTTAGGCAATTCAACTCCCTGAAAGCACAGATAGTCTGTCTGCAGGAGACACATTTTACTGCGGCCCACACTTCAAAACATTTCGGCACCCACTATCCCCAAGTATACACAGCCTCCGCTACAAAAAAGCGAAGAGGCACCTTAATTGCATTTCACCGCACGAGCCCTTTTACTCCACATAAGATTATCCAAGATCCTGAAGGGAGATATTTAGTCCTTTGTGGTTTTTCTTATTGACACTCCCATAACGGTTATTATGCTCCTAACAAACGCCCTGGCCCTTTCATCTCGCTCCTCCTACAAGTGGTAGCCACACATAGGTTGGGCATGTTAATTATATGTGGAGACTCCAACCAGGTTGTCAATCCTTATTTAGACAAATCCCCTTATGCTCCCCCGCCCTCCCCAACAAGATCCCATTTCTCCCAACAGCTCCAGAGACACGGCTTAATAGATACTTGGCGCGAGTTAAATCCGAACAAAAAACGCTACACACACTACTCATACCCGCACAAGGTTTCGTCCAGGATAGACCATATTTTTGTGACTACAGGAATTGGGTCCTGAGCTCCTAAACTCTACTATACACCCTATTCCCTGGTCTGACCATGACGCAGTTCTTGCCACCATAGGATCCTTGATCCCCAGATCCCAAGATCGCTCCTGAGCACCTGCTAAAACACCCCTTCCACCTTCTTGATATCCAACAAGCCCTCAAATCGTATCTTGAACTCAATGATACCGAAGACATCTCCCCTCTTATACTCTGGGAGGCGCATAAACCGATTATCCGCGGTATCCTCCAATGCCAGCTTTCGTGCTTCAATCGCGAGCGCAAGCTCCTTGGTCACAAACTCGAAACCGAACTCTGTGCTAGCAACACAGACTTTAACCTCAACCCTAACCCCACTACTAGGGCTAAACTAGACAAGGCTAGGATGGAATTCGACTTGTTCTTGACCGAAGACGCGGATAGAGCCCTTCGTCGCTCTCGCCGCGTCTTCTATATGAAGGCCAATAAAACTGACACGTTGCTAGCGCGCTCCCTGAAATCTATCAATACTCCTAATAAAGCAATCCGCCTTAAAATTGCTAGAGACGTCCTATCCAGTAACCCGCTGAAGATAACCCAGAAGTTTCGCACCCACCTGGCCTCCCTGTACAAGTCAGATAAACACTTCAACCATTCCGAGGCGGAAGCCCTTTTTAACCAACTTAACCTTCCTCGATTGTCCACCCCTGACCATGACCTTTTAGAAGCTCCTATATCTACCGAGGAGGTCCTAGAGGCAATTAAGCAGCTCAAGACTAACAAATGCCCCGGCCCTGATGGTTACTCCGCCCTCTACTATAAAATGTTCTCAGACCTGCTAGCCCCTATCCTAACCAGAGCTTTTAACTCCATCCTTCAAGGCCGGCAGTTTACGGCTGAATCCTTAGCCGCGACAATTGCTATGATCCCCAAGCCACGTACTGACGATACCTTATGCACCAAATACAGACCGATCTCTCTACTGAATGTAGATATTAAATTATTAGCTAAAATTATCGCTACATGGCTTAATAGTGTGATTGGCAAGCTCATTCACCGCGATCAAACCGGTTTTATGCCCTTCTGCCAAGCAGGCGATAATATCCGTCGGGCGATTCTGCTGGCACACGCTGCCAAATCCCGCCGCATCCCCGCCTGCTTTCTATCTCTTGACATAAAAAAGGCGTCTGATACGGTCTCTTGGCCATACCTGCAATTTGTACTTCGAAAGTGGGGCTTCGGCCCCCATTTTCTGCAATGGACCATGTCCCTCTACAATAGACCACAGGCTTATGTTAGGTACTCTGGCTATAAATCAGCGCCTTTCCCAGTTGAAAGAGGTACAAGGCAGGGTTGCCCTCTCTCCCCCCTACTTTTCGCCCTCCTCATTGAACCCCTTGCTCTCCTAATTAGGGACAACCCATCCATTACCGGCATCTCCCTAGGTGGCTACGAGCATAAACTCTGTCCCTTCGCAGATGATATTCTATTATTCCTTTCATCTCCCCTAGTATCTGGCCCCAACCTTCTACCGATTCTCGATCGGTTCGCTGCTGTCTCGGGTCTCGTGGTGAAACCTAAGAAATCTCAAGCCCTGAATATCTCTATCCCGCACGGGATGCTGCAGGCTGCTAAGGACGCCCTCCCATTTCTCTGGGCTGCCTCATCTCTTCCTTATCTGTGTATTAACCTAACGTCAGATTATACCAGGCTCTTCTCCTATAATTACCCACCTCTCCTGAGACAGATCACGGACCTCTTGAGCAATTGGTCACACCTCCCCAACTCCTGGTTAGGCAAGATTGCGATTATAAAGATGTCTGTCCTGCCCAAAATACTCGGTACCTATTTAGGGTACTGCCTGTCCCCGTTCCCTCATACTACCTCCGCTTAATCCAGCTACGAGCTTCTAAATTTGTCTGGGGGACAGTTAGACCCAGAGTTCCCAAATCAACACTGCTCCTCCCTAAACCTATGGGTGGTCTAGGCATGCCCAACTTTGCCAATTACTATAGGGCAGCCCAATTAGCTAGCCTCCCCAAATACCATGCTCCCCAAGAAATACCCCTCTGGGTTGCAGTAGAATCAGTAGACATAGACCCCCTTTCCACCGCCAACCTACTTTGGCTAAATAAAAAAGACCGTGTAACCCTTAATAACCCAATAACAAACCACTGCTTAACCATCTGGGACTCTCTTAAATATAAACATAAACTGCAATCTCCACACAATCCCCTTCTCTCCTTTTTCAGGAACCCAGCCTTTTACCCCGCCTGGACCTCTCCTCTTTCATTCCAAGTCTGGTCTAACTTGGGCCTGCTGCGGTTACATAACATGGTCAGCTCCACCTCGTTCCCTACCTTCCCCGCTCTCCAAGCATCCCACCAACTCCCAGCTTCTGAAATTTTCAGGTTTCTCCAAATCAAAAACTTTTATACACAGCACCTTACTAATGCCTCTAGCCTCGACCAATTCACAGAATTTGAGTCAATATGCAATAGAGACCCTCACGCGAGGGGGCTGATATCCAGGCTCTATACACAACTCTCTCGACACCCTGACCCGGGGGGACCCTCATACACGACTAAATGGGAGCTTGACTTGGGCCGCTCCCTTGACGCCGATGATTGGTCAGCAATATGGACAGCTACTAAAAGCTCCTCCCCCAACTTGCTAGCTGTCGAAAGCAATTACAAAGTCCTCTCACGCTGGTACCTAGTTCCCTCCAGGATAGCCAAGTATGTCCCGTCTTATTCCCCCAATTGCTTTAGAGGGTGCCCCGAACCTGGTACACACCACCATATTTGGTGGTCTTGCCCTAAAGTCCAAATATTCTGGAAGGAAATCTTCAACATGGCCTCACAACTTTTTGAAACCTCCTTAACACCAGACCCTTTCCTAGCCCTCCTTAACAGAAAACCGGATGCGATTTCCCGCACCCAATTCAAACTAATCTTATCCCTTCTAACAGCAGCTAGACAAACTATAGCCAGATTCTGGAAAACTTCTAATCTCCCTATAGCTGAAACCAAATCTAGGATGTCTAGATTTATAATACACGCCAAGATGGAAGCAATCAGCACTGACCGAACCCCACAGTTTGAACGCATCTGGTCACCCTGGATAAAACATTTCCTCCCGCCCTCCTTCGACCTAGAGACCCTTCGCCCATGGTGATACATGATCTCTCCTGGCCCTACTAGCTTCCCAAGCTTCCAGCTGTTGAGCAGGATGGGGGTCCGGTCCCATCAGTCGAACCTCTTTTCTCCTCTCTTCCTCCTTACCTCCTTCTCCTTTCATATCCCTTTCTTTTCCTTCTCTTCCCAATCCCTCCTACTCTTCTCTTCTCTATACGCTAACTCTCTACACCCATATGTATTCTCACCGCTCCTTCCTATAACAACCTCTCCCTTCCCTTTCTAACTCTCTCCTAACTCCCTCTTCCTCTAGCTCTCGAATCTCCCTCTATATTCTCCTGCTAAAGCTCCGACTCCGCGGACAGGCGCATTAAGTCTTATTTAACCAATAGCTAAGTCATATTGAACCTGGGTTTAGCCTTATAGTGGTATTACCGAGCCTTGCGTGGTGACCCATGATACGGGACTCTCTTCTCCAGGCACAGTGTGCTCCCTTCAGGGGTGCTTGGATAAGCTGTCCTCTACACCAGCCTTAACACACTAGTTATTGACGAACCTAGTTTGTCCCCACGCAAGCTCTAAGACCTTCACCGGTTCACTCAAACGTACCCGGCTGTTTTTGTGTTCTCTTTGTTATGTACTCAGACCACGCTTAACAATATACTGTTTTTACTGTCTGCATTTGCATCCTCCTTATGTAACTCCTCTGAAATTTCAATAAAACTCTTAAACAAGAAAAATAACCTACCTCCCAAATTGGGGTATATCCATCAAAAGATAATTGACCGGCAAGGGCCTTCCCCTGTGATATGGCCAAAACCGCAGGGTCCTGAGATAAGAGGAAGTATTTAATATGATGCATATATTGGTTCCAATATGGCTCCTAAAGCTCATATAAAGGTATACAAGAGTACCTGAATAGTGCTAGGAGGCAGGACAAAAGGGGCCTCCTGTCCTCCAGCTGGCTATGCCGAGCAGGGCTGGAGCGGGTCCATATTGAAGGGCCCTAGATGGATGTGTATAGCCAAGCACACGGGGGTTTAGGTGAAGACAGAATATTGGAGACTAGCATATGTGTGGGTGCTAACACAGGTAAATGCACCTATATAGAAAATATATAGATATAACTAGATAATGGACAGGGAAGAGGCGATAGGGTTGTTGAATACTGTCCGGTCTGGCTGGTGAAACTGAGTCAAATCCACACTGGAGAACCCTGGATAAGTATATATAAAGGCAGAAGCATTAAGTTGTAAACGATATACCTAAATGGTGGCTAAGCTGTTCGTGCAGCAATAAGCTACCTTTGTCACGGGTATGCAGAGAGGATCCTTCCTCCCAAACAATACCATCCAAGGGGGAGAGAGACAGGAGCCCTGTAGCATCAAGCCATCGGTGTCTGCTCTCCCCCTTATGTGTATCCCGGCTGGGATCGTGCATCAGAGGCTTCTGATGTCACCCAGCCCGGCCGCTCCTCAACTGTGCATGCGTGCGTCCGAGCGGGTCCTAGTGTCCCCCGCTCAGCGCAGCTGTCAGATGAGGTATGTTGATGACAATAGGTGACCAACTGCTGCTACAGCAACCCTGGGCAGGGATGCCCCGCCACCCTCCATGACCACAACCTGGCTGCCTATGGTGGATCAAAGGGACAGGGGCCCCCCGGTGGCCGAGGTGTGCAGCGCACAAACCCCCACATACAAGAGAGGACAAGAATGTACATAAACATAATATAATTTAGTACTGCAACAATCACACAGTGTGCGATTCTCTCATAGGGCTAGGGAGCCCCAAGACCAGATCACAAACCGTGTGATAAAGAAGTGAATTCCTCAGGGATATTAGTCCCTTATGGGGATATATGGCAGCATCATAAAAACCTACTGATCACTTGTAACACATACCCACCCCTGCACACCCCCCAAGGAAAAAGAATTAAATATAAAAAATATATATATATTGTTGTACCACAAGTAGCAAGAGAGTATCAGTTATTCACGTACGCAGTGTACTGTCACTGTTGATTATATAACAGAGTAGCTTAGAGAAACGGTTTATAGGTGACAATTTCGTTGATACCATGAGGTTTATTAGCTTCCAGTCTCTCAATCCACATTGTTTCTCTTTGCAAAACCCGTTTGTCCCAGTTGCCGCCACGTGGGTCTTGGGGTACCACCCCCAATACGCAAAACTGCACGTAGGATGTGTCAAATTTGTGGTACAGGCCCAGGTGGCGGCTAACCGGGGTGAGCATTTTAGCATATTGGGAGTAATAAATGTGGTCATATATTCTTTGTTTGAGTTTACGAATTGTCTTCCCCACATAGTAAGCTCCACATGTCATAAGGTAGATAACCCCACGTGTTTCACAGGTCGCATGAAATCGTGGGTAGTGTTGAGCGAACCTGGACTGTAACGTTCGGGTCCGTACCGAACTTTCGGGTGTCCGGGATCCGGACCCGAACACGGACATTTCAAAAGACGTTCGGGTTCGGTCCGGGGTTCTGGTATTTTACTCCATGTGTTGAGAAGCTGCAGGGCAGCCAATCAACAAGCGTTTCACTGGTTTGCCCTTAGAAGCCATCACAGCCATGCCTACTAATGGCATGGCTGTGATTGGCCAGTGCATCATGTGACCCAGCCTCTTTATAAGCTGGAGTCACATGATGCTGCAGTCACATGCTCTTGGGTTAGCTGTAGGGAGAGGTAGCTGACGGCGTCAGGGAGAGATTAGAGACATTTTACCAACATCTGATCCTGCATCCTGAGATAGATTACTTTACTACTGCTGTGCTGTTGCTCTGAGGACAGATAGCAGAAATTTGAGATTTCACATACCGCTGCTTTGAGTTGCAGATCAAACTCTGCATAAAACAACGATCGCTACGATTGTGCTCAACGATCAGATTGTTGGAGGAATTTGAGATTTCAAATACTGCTGCTTAGAGTTGGAGATTGCAGAATAAACTCTGCCTAACGCAACGATCGTTACGATCATACACAACGATCAGATTGTTGGAGTAATTTGAGATTTCACATACTGCTACTTTGAGTGACACATTGCAGATTAAACCCTGCCTAACACAACGATCGTTACGTTCGTACACAACGATCAGATTGTGAGATCGTACACAGCGATCAGATTGTGGGAGTAATTTGAGATTTCACATACTGCTGCTTTGAGCGATCTGACTTCACTAGGTAGAGGCTTCTGCTTAGAGGGACAGATTCTTGTTCAAAAACCATTGCCTACTCCTATAGGACCAGCTGTTGCTGAAAGTGACACATTATTGTTGAAAAATCATCTCCTAGTTCTAAAGGGAGAGTTTCCAGCTGTTGGTGTGTGAGCAGTGCATTTCTTGCACCAAAATAAAAAGTCCAGCTACGTTGGTGTTTTAAAAAAAAAAAGGTATTAATTGGTATTAATAAATACTTACATAGGGCTACATAATACATTTGCGGGCCCAATGAGGAGAGCAAATAAGGGACGTGGTCATGGTGCTGCTGCTGATGCTGGTGCTGCTGGGGTTGGTGGTGTTGGTGAACCTCCTGTTGGAAGGAGAGGACGTGGTCGAGGTGTGCCTCAGGTAGCCAACAGAACCTTCACCGGTATATGGTAGGCCAGAATGCCCCTCAACAATTGGTGAGGCCAGAACAAGTACAGGCGATAGTAGATTGGGTGGCTGACAATGGGAGAGGAAGGTTGTCCTCCAAGTGGTTGTGGTGGTTGGGGTCGTCGTGGTCGTAGTCGTCGTCGTGGTACTGGTGCAGGGAATAAAC
>BLSH010059241.1:31975-42237 GCA_018402905.1 Glandirana rugosa | reverse complement strand
ATACAATTTTCTGTTTTTCCACCCCTACCAAACCCTCAATCATCTTTTCCATTCTCTTCCATACTTTCCTTGCAAAAGTACACTCCCAAAAAATATGCACTACTCTCTCAATCCTACCACATCCCTCCCTTGGACACACTTCACTATCCACCAATCTCCTTCTCCTCTGAAACTCTCTTGTTGGCAAGCATCCATGCACTCCCATCCATGCAATATCCTTCTGCCTATTATCCAGGTCCTTACAAGCCACATTCTTCCATACCTTCTCACTTTTCAATCCACTTAAACCCCCAACTACTTCCAACTCCTCCCTTTCTTCCAATATCCTCATCACCTTCTTCCTCTCACACCATCCTTCTCTTGTCACCTCACGTAAAGCATTCCTCCGTATACATCTTTCGATCCTCACATAAAACCAAGGAGCATTAAAACACACTGGTTTTCTCAAATCAATCTCACATAACTTAAATTTTCACAAAATACTTCCTCCCGCATACCTTACCATACATCCTGCTATACCTTCTTTTCTACTCAAATTCACACACATACTCACATATTTTATTGTCAGAAATCTCTCAATATTCACCAGCCCTTTCCCACCATTCATCACACTTTTCATTACCTTTTCTGAAATAACTCCACCCTCCCCTTTTTATCTGTTGGTGCATATACACAAAGAAGCTTACACACACAACCCCCGTACTCAAAAAACACCAAAAGACACCTCCCAACCTCCACCTCCACCTTCCTCAAAACACGGAACCTTTTATTTTTAAACAAAATCCCCACACCGCCACTCCTATTCTGGCCCAATGACCATACTGACTCTCCATGGGTCCATCTTGCAGTATATGGCTCCTCCTTCAGGTTACATTCCTGTAAACAAAAAACGTCAGAAGTATATCCGGACAAGATTTTAAACACTGCCGCCCTCCTACTCACAGATCCTATACTCCTGACGTTTAGAGAGGAGATTCTCAACTGCATCTAAAAGGAAAAAGGGAAGGGATCACATTCCTGTCATCTGTCCCTCTTAGATGATTTTCCCCTGGCTCTTCCTCTCGTCCTGGGCCCCTCTTCTGGGTTAACGCCGGCCATCCCAAGCAGGTCCCCCCCTGTCCTTTTAACCTTATCCTTCGGACCGGTCCCACTGTATCCTATAACCTCCTGCAGGCATGCAACCCGACCAGCACTTACGTAGGAGGTGGCCTGCGAGGAGTCAGAGTCAATGGCCAACTCTGACTCCACAGATGTCACGGAGTCCGAGAAGGCGCCTATATCCTGGGAGGATGACCCTGGCCCCAACATTTTCCGCTTCAGAGAGAGCTGCCCTACTTCCATTTCCTCACCTTCACTTTCTGTCACATCCTCCCCCTCATCCCCCTCAGCCATAAGATGTCCGGGGACCCCCTCCTCAAGAGCAGGCCCCCCCCACCACACAGGCTTCAACAGGGGAGGGACCTGGCTCACCCTCCGTAGGCAGGCAGGAATTATCCCGCACTACCCCATCCTCAGGCAGCCTTTTGGTCCCTTCATGGGAGGATCCAGCCTTTGAAGTGGCAGCCCCTCTAGTGACATCCACATAAGACAGTGTCCCCTTGTCTGTGCTCCACCAGCTTCCTCCTTCCTTGTGGCAACATCAGCAGAGGCTTCTGAAACCTTGGGACACTGTCTAGCCAGGTGTGCACCACTCCCACAAATATGGCAGCTCTTACCCGCCGGACACTCACTGGACCCGTGACCTGCCCCAAAGCAGTTACGGCACACCTGCCCACTGTCGCACTGGTCTTTCGTGTGGCCAAAGGAGAAACACAGCCTGCAGAAGGTCGGTTGTCCGGGATAAAAAAGGTACCCTCACTAATGGGAAAAAAAAAAAAAAAAGGTACCCTCGGTTACTTCCAATCGAAAAGGACTGAGGGGGGTGCCCTACGCCACCGATACCAATCGTAACGGTCTTAAAAACCACCCAGAACTTCCGACGCCCATTAAAAGTGCCCAGGATATTTTTTAATTTAGTGCAAGGTGAGACAATCTCACAATACCTCAAAAGGAAGGCCCTAATCTCCTCATCACGCACAAAAGGATTAAACATGTGCACTGTGAGAGGTACCCGAGATTTGGTCTCACTAGGCCAAAAGGAGCTGCATCAGTTTGACACTACACTTGTTCAATGCATTTTCGCAGGAGTTCTTGAGCTCCTGTGTGGGATACCTAATCATAGGGTAGATTTGTATTCTCAGGCCAATAGGGCTGATATTTTCCTTTATATATTGCCTGAAGTACTCCATATGCCAGTATAAATTCGATTTCTTTTTCAATAATTGTTTGAGTTTGAAAAAATATTGTTTCAAATCATCTTCATCCTTATTAGTTCCATTGTACGCTGTTTGAATATTATTCATAAGCCCCGCCCAGGCAGTGCCGACAAAGTCCATTGTACTCAACAGTTCAGACACAGTTGGGATGGATATTGTTAACAAATTAAGATCAGGAGAAAAGTAATATTAGGAGCTACCAACTTATCATATGTACACAGGCCATCAAGATGAGAACAAAAATTTGGTTGGGTGCTACCACCCAATTAGATAATAAGATTTTAGGTATCCTATGATGGCCAGTAGGACCCCAGACAGAGTAAACCACTGTGCCACGTCCTAAATTAACATATGGAGTTTAGAGTGTGGAGACAATGGACTTTATCGGCACATACAAAAGTAATATAAAAAAATAGAGTTTTATTGATCTACATTTAAAATAGATCACCATACAAGCAGGTGCTCACATCAACACACTTAAAAACATAGTAAACAGTACATGTGGTCCCATGGGAGGTAGGAAATAGCATTACTACAATGCATAACATTGATACATAGCCCAGTTGGTGAGTTCCCACTATAGCGGAGTCCACTTGGCTGTCTTGGTGTGGATAGGTCGCTCTACATGTTTCGCGACGCTCAGATCACTTCTTCAGGAGCTTACCTTCCTAGTAGGAAATAAACATGCATTAGTACAGTTCGAGTAGATCTGAAAAACCCTAATACAGTAAGAACCATCACTCACTTGCATGAAAAAAGATCCGTGCACCTTCCCTCAATGACCACCCGGGTTCACCCCTTCCCAAACGGCTCCCAATCTGCATTTGCCAGGTGTGGGGACACACATGTAGCTATAATGTCATATATTTAGGTTCAAGGTACGGCATAGAAAGTACAAATATATATATATATATATATATATATATATATATATATATATACACGTACAACTTTACCTAGGTATGTAACCTTAAGTTAGCTGGATTTGGTTCTTGGGATTGAACGGTCTGCTATCCTTGAATAAGGTAAAGAGGTGTATGGTAGCGTAAGTGACCTCACTGGATGGTGATAAATAGTGTTAGAATGTCCTATAAAGAATGGGACCCATAAAATGAGTCCCTCAGAATTATACCATAGTACTAAGAGTAAGGCAAAAAATGGGGGTCTAAAATAACCTACCTCCCAAATTGGGGTATATTCGTCAAAAGATAATTGACCGGCAAGGGCCTTCCCCTGTGATATGGCCAAAACCGCAGGGTCCTGGGATAAGAGGAAGTATTTAATATGATGCATATATTGGTTCCAATATGGCTCCTAAAGCTCATATAAAGGTATACAAGAGTACCTGAATAGTGGCCAGGAGGCAGGACAAAAGGGGCCTCCTGTCCTGCATTTCGATCCGCCCCCCAACCACCATGGTTGTCGGGAAGAGGCCCTTATCCCCATCAACATAGGCACAAGAGGCTTTGGGGTAGAGAGGCGTGCAGAGCCCCCCCACCCCAAAGCACACACCCCCTCATGTTAAAGGCAGGCGGCCTGGTTTGTTCCAGGAGGAGGGCAGGCCCCCACTTGTCCCCCCATCCTGACCTCCAGGCTGCATGCTCAGAAAGGGTCTGTAGTTTGGGGGAATGCCCCACCGTTTTGTAATAACATTTGGAGTGGGCTTCCCCTTAAAATCCATCCCTGAGCCAAAGGGCTTGGTATGGATTGGGGGGACAATACATTATAGTCTCAAGGAAGTTGAAATTAGGGGGGGTGTGGCTACCGAGCTTCGGCATGGACGTCTAGTCCCAAAGCTCCGCCAGCCCGCTGAGAGATCCTGCACCCACGGGAGCCATCAACACGGAGGCCATGACGAGGAGGAGAAAAGAGTCGCCAATCCAGCCGGGGAAGCTCACCAGCTTCTTCCCCGCCGCGCTCACCAGGCCGCAGCAAGATGGCGGCGGACCCTCTGCCGCAAGGGAGAGCATGCAGGCCGCATCCTCCGCACCCTCCCATCTAGCCTCCCCGAGGAGTGATCAAGGATCACAGTCAACTCACCCCGACAGCAGCACCTCATCCACAGCCTCCACTCCCACGACTAGAAGCCCGGCGAAAGCCAGGCAACGGAAGGCATCCCCAGGGGGCTCTTCCTGGACACAGGACATAGAGGTGAGTGCAGCACAGGCCGCAGCGAGGCCTACCATGCCCGCGCAGCACGATCCTATAGCAGGATTTCCCACATCAGGACAACCCGTGTCGGACACTGTCCTAAAAGACATGCTAATGTCACTAAGGTCCTCACTCCATAATGACATTTTACATACAGTCAAGCAGTGCAAGATGGAGGTACAAGAACTAGGCCACAGGGTAGACCATGTGGAAAAAGTAATGAGTGACTATTCCACCTCATACAACATTATGGTAGATGCACACAATGATCAGGGTGAAGAGCTCCTTTGGATAAAGGACAAATTGGCAGATTTAGAAGACAGGTCCAGGAGGAATAATATAAAGATCCGAGGAATCCCAGAATCTGTCACAGCAGCCCAATTATTGCCATTCGCCCAAGACATGTTTGAAGCCATAGCGCCAGCACTCTCTACACTGGATTTAACAATCGACAGAATCCATAGACTCCCTAAACCATCGTTCCTAGCAGATGAGATACCTAGGGACGTCCTACTCAGAATGTACTTCTATAAGGCAAAAGAAATTCTCCTACAAAATTTTCGCAACCCGGACCAATGCCCGGCATCATGTGTGGCCTTACAACTTCTCCCTGACCTATCAAGACACACCTTGCAGCGTAGGAAAAATCTGGCCACCATCACCAAAGCTCTACGCAACCATAACATAGCCCATAAATGGAAATACCCAGCAACCCTACTGGTCACCCACAATGGCTCCACTAAACCGCTATCTTCCCTAGATGAAGGCCTCACAGCACTCCACCACTGGGGAATCATAACAGACTCACCGCCTGATCCCTCTCAAACCAACAGGCTCCCACCTATGCATCAATAATGGCAAGTAGTGTCCCGCAAGCGATCAAACAAGAAACCTAAACCTACCAAGGACACATAACATGCCGTCAGCAGCACTAATCTCTCTGGATGGTCATAACGGTTATGATCCCTTCCCCCCCAGACAAAGCGAACATACTGCAATGTTCTCGGATCCCCCCAAGGATCCTGTTTTTATATGTTTTCTTGTTCTTGTGTTTACCTTTTCTTCCCTTCCTTCCCCTCTCCGCAACTACGGCACGCAATATGAATGGGACCGATCTACACCACTGGGACTTCACCTGCAACAAATATGGCGCAAACATCTGCGAAAGCCTCAAGTTGAACCCTTCATGTTGCCTTCCCACATATGGACACTCGATGGATCCAGGCCAACCCTCGCAGTGAGTGTTTTCTACTTTATGCACCCATCACACAATAGTCAACATGGCAGTCAAGTGCCTATCCTTTAATGTTAAAGGTCTAAATCATCCAACCAAGAGACATTCAATGTGGAAGGAGGCCTTGAAACACAGAGCAGATATCCTCTGCATCCAAGAAACCCACTTCTGTGCTTCAAATACCCCCAGATGCTCGCACAAACAATTCCCCCATATCTTCTTATCATCCTCCCAGGAGAAAAAAACTAAGGGTGTCCTTCTAGCGATTCGAGACACTGTGACTTTCCTGATAAAAGACTCCATCTTGGACACTGAGGGTCGGTATATCATTATCACCTGTGATATCAACTCTCACCCATACACCCTGGTGGCCCTATATGCGCCAAACAGGCACCAACTAAGATTTTTAAGCAGACTCCTTAAGCGCTTAACCCCTATCAAATATGGTAACCTGCTGCTCTGTGGAGACTTCAATATTACCGGCGATCCACAAATAGACTCATCATCACAGGCTACCAGGAATAGGCCTTCCCTGAACAAACTCATACACAACGAGAATCTGTACGATGTCTGGAGGTGCCATCACGCCAACGAAAGAGACTATACCTACTTCTCCCCCAGACATCTTACCTACTCCAGAATAGACATGATCCTGATGGATAAATGGTTACTCCAGAAGACAACCTCTTCTGACATATATGATATTACGTGGTCAGACCACGCTGCAATATCTGTTTCTATTACAGAAATGGGTGCCCCTCTCCCAAACCCCATATGGCGCTGTAATATTAAACTGCTGCTAGAGCCAGAAAGTCAAAAAAAGATAGCCCGACACATTGAAGAAATCTTTGCAAACAATGTAAATTCTGTCAAAGACCCCTTACGCTGTGGCAGGCACATAAAGCATACATCAGGGGAATTCTTATACAACAAGGAGCCCGACTCAAAAAGCGATATGACCTCCAATTGACCAAACTTACACAAAACATACATAATCTTGAAATCCAAAACAAAAATTCACTTCCCCGGCAACACTACAGTCTGTTAGAAGACTGTGCTAAGGGTTAATTGCATGTGGGTGTGTTCCCTCTAGTTGCTGAGAAGCAGCTCTATTTAAACTTCCTGCTTCCTCTAGCAGATGCTGTCTGATCTACAGCGTATTGTGTGTATTCCTGAGCGTCCTGTATTGGTTCCTCTGTTCCTGTGACCCGGATTGCCTGACTTTGCTGAATTCTGCCTGCACCGACCTTTGGACTGCCTACGACCACTCTCTTGCCTAGCCCTTCTGTACCTTGCCTGCCCACCTGTTGACGACCCTGCTTGAACCCGACCATCCATCTGCCTGCTCCTCTTGTACCGCACCGCCAGCTTGTTTCACGACCCGGCCTGTACGACCATTCTTCAAGTGCACGAGTGCTCCAGCGGACTTCTACCAACACCAGTGACCCAGTCCGACCCTCGTGCCATCCTGCACTCCCGAGCCACCTGTCTACTCTACCAGGGGTTCCCAAGTCAGGGTAGTAAGGGAGGTTACCTACTGTTTAAGTCAGGCTCATCCACCAGGTACGTGACACAGTCCTTTCAAAAGAACAGGGAAGATTTGAGACTTCACCTGTTACAACAATATGACACTTACCTCAGAAGGCTGAAACCCCAAACATACGCACATGATAACAGACCTGGTAAATACCTAGCCAAGAAACTGAAGGGTGTACAAACCAAAACTAAAATCCAACACCTACTTCATCCTACAAAACACTACAAAATAAGTAACCCCCATGACATTGCGAATCAATTCGCAGAATATTACGAATCATTGTACAATCTCAAAAATGACCCACACACGGCCCAACCTTCAGAAAACCAAATAACAGCCTTCCCGAACAAAATTAAACTACCCAAACTGACAGAAACACAACTCTCTGACCTAAACTCGCCCATTACCCCTCAGGAGATAGCTACAGTCATAAAATCCCTACCAAATGGCAAATCGCCAGGCCCTGATGGCCTACAAAATGAATATTACAAGACTTTTCAACACACATTAGCCCCACATCTTACCTCAGCATACACCTCAGCAGTCCACAGCTCATCTCTCCCTTCAGAAATGTTAAGGGCATATGTAGTGACCATCCCCAAACCATGTAAGGATCCCAACATTCCCACTAATTTCAGGCCAATATCGCTTCTCAACTCAGACGTTAAGATATACGTCAAACTGTTGGCGCAAAGAATCTCCAATGTCATTCCGGCTCTTGTGGGGAAAGACCAGATGGGGTTTGTGAGGGGAGGCAACCCTCTGATGCTACCAGACAGGTTCTCAATGTTATCCAATTTGCTGAAAAAATGCAAACGCCTTCTCTGCTACTTTCTATAGATGCAGAGAAGGCGTTTGACAGGGTCCAGTGGACCTACATGTCACAGGTGCTGGCGACATTCGGCTTTAAAGGTCATATTAAAGAAGCAATCACCGCCTTATACTCTAATCCATCCGCGCAGGTATACAACTCAGGATTTCTCTCCAGAATATTTACCATAACAAATGGCACACGCCAGGGATGCCCACTCTCCCCATACATCTTCAATCTCATGATTGAACCACTAGCAGAAGCCATTCGTACAGACCCCCACATCCTAGGATTTTAAATTGGCACCAAATCACACAGCATAAACTTATTTGCAGACGACATTATTCTCCTCCTGACCAACCCAACAATTTTCCTACCAAGGGAGCACCAAATCTTAGAGGCATTCAGTGCTGTCTCATACTATAAGGTCAATTTCTCCAAGTCCTTGATACTGGACCTGAAAGTTACATCGGACACACAAACACTTTTCAAACGCCAACTCCCTTACATGTGGAGCTCCCAAGGTATACCCTATCTGGGAATTACCCTAACAGCATCAATGACAACCTTAGCACATGCCAATTATACCCCATTAATACAGAAACTCAAACTCAAAATGTAACCCAAAAAAGTTTATCCTGGGTAGGTAGACTTGCAGCATTTAAAATGCTAATTCTTCCAAAACTGCTTTACTTCTTTAGAGTACTTCCCATACATACCCCACTTAAATACCTGAAACCCATAACAAAGCTCCTCAACGAGTAAGTCTGGAACAATAAAAAACCTATATGCGCACGAACCAATCTTACAAAACATAAATCCATAGGAGAAATGGGTATGATTAATATCATGCACTACCAACAAGCAGCCATTCTGGACCAACTAAAACACTGGACCAGGAGGGAGGACCTCCCGCTTTGGGCAGAGATTGAAACAGAATCCTCCCCCACAAAAAACCTCACCCACCTTCTAGTCCTAGATTGCTGGAAGTCCTGGAATAGCACCGTCCTCCCACCTACGATAGCCGCTTCATTAAACGCATGGCGAAACCTACAAAAACAGGCCAGCCAAACAACACCAACAACAACCCCCAATATACCAATCCAGGCATTGAACTCCCTGATGCCCTTTATGTACACGAAACCTATCCAATCACACGGTATAACTTACATACAGGACTTATTTGAAAACTCCAAAACTAAAAATTGGGAAACCCTCAAAAAAGAATATCACCTACCAGACAACACCCAATTTCTATGTGCGCACATCCTCACGTTCTTAGCCTCGCATCCCTTACCAAGAATTAGGGTCCCCCCAGAAGCTTGGAAATTCCTACACTCCGACACCACCAGCCAAAAAGGTATATACCTATTCTATAATATTCTGAATGAGAAAATGACCTTCCAAAAATTCCCAGCACTTCAAAATGGGAAAGGGACCTCTCTAGCTCATACTCTACACAACAGTGGAAAGCAGCCATACAATCCACATACAAATACTCCAAGTGCACCAACCATTGGGAAATGATGCTCAAACTCCTGCATAGATGGCACTACATGCCATACAAATTAACGAAATTCCTCCCAAACAACTCTCCCCAGTGCTGGCGAGGATGTGGGAAAGTAGGCAATCTAATGCACATGATGTGGGAGTGCCCATGCCTCACAAGCTTCTGGGGACAAACCTTTAAGTTATTATCCTCCACCACAGGCATCTTAACCACCCCCAACCCTGCACTAGCACTACTGAACCTTGGTATAGAAAAAATTCCTGTACAAATGAGACAAATAACAACACACATCCTTTTAGCAGCCCGAAATACGATCCTTAGAAAGTGGAAATCCCAAGACTCCCCCAATATATCGGAGACCATAAATACTGTACATCCTTACCAAATATGCATGTCATAAATACCAGAGGCTATATAACCCCCTCAGAACCCTAAAGGTGAAAGATTCCTAGCATAAAGCCCGACGATTTTCCTACACACAACAATAAACAGAGTAAACATGTCCTTAAAAAAGATATGGTTCCAAGTCATCACGATCACGTCCCAACCCCCACCAATTCTACGGACACCACCTCCTATTATTGAATTTCCAAACAGGGGTCTTCGAACACTCCGTACCCGTGAGGGTGTAGTACACGTAATCTAACGGATGAAAGGGTGTAGGAGCGGTCGTGACCCCTCTCAACAAACCCTCCTTAAAGCAA
>BLSH010059241.1:21816-31965 GCA_018402905.1 Glandirana rugosa | reverse complement strand
GTTTGAATACTTTTTTGAGGCACTGTATATACTCCAGAAAGAGAGATAATTTGCCACTGAAAAAATCATTCGTAATAACACCAGGGATAGTTGATCCAGGGAATATTTGATTGCTGCAAAAACATTCATGCTTTATTGGGCATTTTTTTTTTGCCTTCCTTTTGGATTAACTGTGGGTATAGGATAGTGGGTATGGAGGTTGTGTGTGTATGTATGTACAGTGTGTTTTTTTTTCCAACCTGAATAAAAAATGCATAGCTAAGAAACATTAAATGTCTCTAGTTTTCCTTTTTATTCCTCACACCTTTTTGTTGGTTCCTTTCCAGTGTCCGCCCATAGTTAGAATTTGTTTTTCTGATTTGATAAGTAAAAAATCAATATGGTTATCACTTAGTAAATAGAACCACCCAGGCAAACTGCTTTCCTGCGCTTCAGGAGGTGCAGCCTACATTCTGTTGTGAAACAAAGGAAAGATTAGCGCTCCAAGATAGTCACTAAGTGGCACACTTCAATTGAATAAAAAACACATTACTTTATTGAAAAATTGTTCAATTAAAAAATGGCAAAACCAATCCCTTCACCAACACTTAAATTAAAATAAAGACAACGTTGTCTTACTGACAGGAAGCAGCTGCACATTCACCCATCCAAACAAAACAGCCATTCACTCATAGGGGAATCCAGTGCATGAGTCCTGGTAATAAAGGATGTAAGGGCTTGTATGGTAGTTAGAACGAAATGTCCCAAAGGGTCTTAGCCCACAGTCCACTCATAAGCCAGCTAGTTTTCATCTATTTAGGTTCGGAAGCGAGGTGTATGGAATAATCAGCCAGATAAGCTTGGGTCCGCTGGTTAATTTCCAAAGTAAACTGGGAGGGTGCTTGTGCACATGCAAGCCAATACTCGTACTGTATAAAGAACCTGCAAACTTTGTCAATCTTCAGGTGGGGTGAATAAGCTACTGAAGGTGAACCCAAAGCTGGGAGATACACTTTTGGAAAGGTGGATGCACAGTAAAGGGCCAGTATAGATTAAACAGAGGAATCTCACCACCAATGTCTTCCATCTAGGGTTGCCACCTTTTCTTCAAGCCAAACCCGAACACTAAGGCCCCTTTCACACTGGGACCGCCCGCTCATCAGCGGTAAACTGCCGCCAATTTAGCGGCGATCTACCGCTGTAATAGCAGCGCTATGGCGCCGCTATTCGGGCGGCAGCATGGCACTTTTAACCCCCCCACAAGGGGTTAAACAGGGGTTAAAAGTGCCGGCGCTCGACGCTCCTGGAGCGGTGTACAGCCGCTTTGGGAGCGCTGCCCATTCAATCCAATGGCAGGGGCGGTGGAGCTCCCCACATTCCTGAAAAATCATGCTTGCAGGAGTTTAATTTTACTCCCGCAGGCGCACCGCCCTGAGCCGCCTCAGTGTGAAAGGACACACTGGGTTGAATGGGGAGACGCTTTACAGGTGCTATTTTTAGCGCAATACCGCCTGTAAAGCGCCCCAGTGTGAAAGGGATCTAAGGGCCCTTTCAGATGGGGTTTCTGATCAGGTCAGCCTGACAGTTTTTCAGGTGGACCTGATCAGACGCTCCATTCAACGTTGACATGTCCACTGACACCCGCTGCTATCCGATCCTATCTGTGAAATCCAGACGGATGGAGGTCCTATTTTCCATATGTGTAGTGGATCGGATGAAAATGGACAGGTGGTCCATTTTCATCTGATCTCCCCAAAGAGGAGAGCGTGGCTCGGGCAGGTCTCTGCACAGTGAACGGAGACGGACCTGTCACCCGCCTGCTCAGTGGGGATCAATGGATCGATGCCTGAACAAAACAGAGCCCACCGGACAGAAAGCCTGTGTGAAAGAGCCCACTAGTGCACTGCACTGCGCTTGCTTAACAACTCAATTGGGCTGTTCTGCAACCGTGTGCAATGCACATGGCTACAGCACAGTGGTATGGGATTTTAGGAGTTAAAAACAAGTGGTAAGGAGAAAACAACGCTTCTTCACCACCTGTCAAATACGTCTAAAAAAAATGATTCACTGTGGATCACTCTTCAGAGTGTCCTGCTACTTCTTTTACACTTATGGTTGGGGGACAGTAAAAATTAGAGGCTGAGCTGTGTTTTTACTGCTACCCAACTGTTCCTCTTAAACTGCAAAGGCAGCAGAGGGGGGGGGGGGGGGTGTACACACGCAATAGCCAAAATGCTTTGCATCACAGTGCGGCAATGCCTGCTGAACGTGGTCCATCTAAGTGAATGAGGGCTTCCTGCATCTGTGTGCAATGCATTCAGTTGCGGGGTGCCGCTGTGGGGTTTAAACAGGTGGTGAGGAGGTGATATAACTCCTCCTCACTGCCTGTTAAATGCCCTCTGAAGAGTGATCCAAACATGGATTGCTCTTCAGAGGGCACCATATGTGTAAATGAGCCCTAAGGGTATTCACCCATTGCAGTATATTTTGAGAAATCATCAGGAAACTGGGGACAGGAACAGGACTATTGCTGAGCCTAGGTCCAGACTAGTGCGATCGCATGCGATGTCTGAGCAATGTGAGTTCAGCCATACGCTTGTATGGCTGACCTCGCATTGGATTTGCACAGAAAAGGTGCAGGGACTTTTTCACGCACTGGAATCGGATCGCATGGGGTGTTCTCACCATCCGGTTCCTGTACAAATTCAGTTTGCACTGCGATCTGTGAACCGTGTCATTAACTTTGTAATGACACCCGCAGCAGTTCACAGAGGGCAGTGTGAACTGCCTGTGGGAGAGGTGCCATTCAGGAACCGGCGCTGGAATCGCACCGCTTCCCACATGGCTACAGTGTGAACCCAGGCTGAGTAAAGCTCTTGTCTGCAGCAATTACAAAAAACGTCAAAACTTCTGCTCAGCTGGGGGCCAGGGGAAGGGAAAGGACTATTTAACCCCCTGGACTCAAGTGCTTACCTACTGTGGAGATCCAGGCTAGACTGTGGCTTTATCTGCTCAGCTAGTGGCCAGGAAGGAACATGAGGAGTTAATGTTATCACTCAGGCACAAGTCCTTATCTTTATTCAGCCTTCTGACCATCTTATCTGAGTCCCGACTTCCACTTCTATAGCGATCAGCTGGGCTATGTAATTGCCGGAACCGCAGTACAAGACAAGGATTACTCCGCCTGAGCCCGAAAATCATCAAATAGTCCCTGCTAGCTGATCGCTATAGAAGTAGAAGTCGGGACTCAGATAAGTTGGTCAGAAGGGCAGAATAAAGATAAAAACGTGTGCCTGAGTGATAACATTAACTACTCATGTTCCTTCCCAGCCACCAGCTAAGCAGATGGAACTCAGAGCCAGAGTACAGGCTGAATCATGTGTCCGGGAGAGAGGAGGAAGGAGACCTGGGCACATGATTCCAAATCACTCTAAACCCGTACTGTCCGGGTGAATCCCGTACAGGTGGCAACCCTACTTCCATCCAAGGTCAAAAATTTAAACCACCCTCACATATATATATATATATATATATATATATATATATATAGTGCAAGGTGAACCAAAATCTATGGTATAATGTGTGCAAGATGATTACATCACTCTTCAGTGACCGTAATAAGCAAAATGTACAATTCAATAAATATATATATATAAAACAGAATAATCAGTGGGAAGTTAACCATATTGTCAGGAATGGTAATAATTAGAATAATGTGAATGCGCTACCAGATGATAAAAAATATCACATGAGAATAAGTGAATAAATGCTGCTGACTCTGATTAAAATTTTGCAATCGATATACAAAAATAAAGAGAAACAACTTATCACACTGAATAACAATTGATAAAATAATGATTAATAGAAATTTCTCTTCCGTTCACTGACAGACGCAGCCTTCTTATGACACATGGGGTTATGCTCATCCTACTAGGAGTAGACTAGGCAAAAACAACAAAAGTGTAGGTTGGCCCCTCCCAGGGGGCCGTCCTCACCTCAGCATATAATCCCCCTGCCCTGTACAGCACATCAGTTTTTATTTGCCTAGTGCAAGGAGTAGACCTGGTTCCTTTTGGGATCTGCGGTCTCCTGAAGATTCATCTGATGAAGACTGCTATCAAGAAGCTGGCTGGTGGTATAGAGGATATCTCGAATCCAGATCTTTCCCCAGTCCAGCCGACACTATGCGACCGCCCTTCGGGGTGACCACCGCATAGAGCCCGTTCCGTGTGGGCGGCCAGTGGCTAAAACCCACTAGAGCCCAGTGACTAGGTACGCCTGTCCAAGGGCCTGGCCAGCAGCATGCCTCCCCTTGGGGACGGTAAGTCTGCTCCGGTGGCTACCGCTGCGCCCGTCAAGGATTGGTGAGTGGACCCCTCTGCCGCCTTAGGGCGTGGAGAGTGGGCGTCTGGGCAGCTCTGGTGGTAAGCCGGCCGGTGGGGGCTCAGTAGAGGGACAGTGTGGGTAGACACCCTGGTGAGGTTAATCCTCCGTCCCCCCCCTCCCCCCTCCCACTCTCCCTAAAACCGCAGTATGGCACTGTTGTACTGACCGTTCGACTCTGCACCGACCGTTCGGAGCGCTGTGTTCGGCGTCCATTGTTTGTGAAACCATGCGGTTTTCAGCCTGCGGTCTGGCGGCCCCCAGTGGTAGCTCAAGGAAGTGCAGTCCTGGTACAGGAAGTGCTTAAAAACGGAAGTGGGCTTCCGGTTTTCGCTTGTACAGCGTGGCTGACACACAGCAGCAGACTCCTGGCATGCAGTAGTTGTGGGCATTGCTCTTCCGGGCGGAGTGCTGAGGCATCTAAACAGCAAGTATAGCTGGCCCTTCCTGGGTGCTGGTAGCGGTGTGGGCAATCCTCCCGGGTCTCCCTAGTTGAATGGTGGTGTAGAGGTGGTGGTTACACAGTGGGGGTGCCGGAAGGCTGTAATGTCAGAGGGCGGCAATATTATGGCAGGAGTACCTGCGGATCTACAATCCACCCCAGGAACGCTAGTGTCTTTGGACCAGCTGAGGGCGGTGTTTGGGGAGTTCTTTCCCCCGGGCGGAGGTACCCGTTCCAAGGGTTCCCCAAAAACGCCCACCCCCCCCTGTTTCCTCCGGGGAGGATTCAGATCTGGAAAGTGCCTCAATGGTCATACCTGTGGAGTTTTCAGAGGGTGAACCACCCTCAGAGCATGAGGAGAGTCAAGAAACTCTGTCTTTGCGTGATAAGGCGATAGTGGAAGCACTGATCACTGATATCCGCAAGTCCATGCGTCTTGAGCCAGCTGGGGAGTCGCATGAGTCTGCTTATGTTTGTGGGTCACTTAAACCGCCTAGGGCCCCTAGGGCTTATCCTTTTGACCAAGTATTTGAGCAGGCGGTGTTTAAGGCGTGGCGTAGGCCACCAAGTTCCTTTGCTTTGCCCAAGAACTTTGCGGTGCGCTACCCCTTTGAGGAGAGCTTTACTAAGAGATGGGCCTCTCCGGTGGTGGACCCTGCCATGGCTCATGTAAATAAGGCGACCACCATTCCCTTGGAGGGGTCGCCATCCTTTAAGGAGGCGGCCGATCGCCGCACAGAGACAGTTTCCAAGGCACTATTCTTGTTGGCGGGGTCAGCCATGCGGCCGGCACTAGCTACGGCAATGGCGGCACAGTCACTTCGGGTGCAAGCTACGGCTCTATGCACTAATTTGACTTGTGATTGTGCACAGGCTGAGCTACAGCGGGCACAACATTTGGAAGAGGGACTCCGCTACATATGTCATGCTGCATTGGACCTCCTTCCTATATTGTCAAAAATGTCTGTTTTTTCAATTGTTATCAGACGGGTGCTATGGCTCCGATCTTGGTCGGGCGACCAGGCTTCAAAGTAAGCACTGGCAGACCTTCCCTTTCAGGGAGAGCGTCTGTTTGGCCAACGTTTGGATGAAATCATTAAGGATTTCACGGGGGGTAAAGGTACTTTTCTCCCGGAACCCAAACAGCGTGAGTCGCGACGCAGGCAGGGGCCTGCTGCGTCAGCTCAGAAGAATTTTTTTCGGGCAGCCGGCTCAGCAGGGAAAAGCTGCAAGACCGGAAAAGGTTTCGCAGGGCACAGTAAAAGGCCCTGGCAGCATAAGCCCGAAAAAGCGAAGGATAAATCCGCCTCCGCATGATGGGTTGCCCCTACCTGCTCCGTGGGTGGGGGGCCGGTTACTGGGGTTCGCAGACAGATGGGCTGCCCGCATCATCGACCGGTGGGTACTGGAGGTGGTGTCTTCCAGGTACAGGATAGAATTCAGCTCTCTGCCCCCAGAAAGATTCTTCCCCTCAAATTTGAGGCTCACGCAGGAACGCCGCCAGGCGCTTCTAGGCGCTGTCCGAGCTCTCGTCGAACAGGGGGTGATCATACCGGTTCCCAGGATGGAGAGATTTCATGGATTTTATTCAAACCTTTTTGTGGTCCCCAAAAAGGGCGGGGTCAGACCAGTTTTGGATCTAAGGGCATTGAATCACTTCGTGGAAACGAAGAGGTTCAGGATGGAATCCATCCGCTCGGTCGTGGTCGCCCTGCGCCAAGGGGAATTTCTGGCATCCTTGGATATCAGGGACGCATATCTCCACGTTCCGATTTGTCTCAGTCATCAGCGTTTTCTGCGTTTCGCAGTGGGGGATCTGCATTACCAGTTTGTGGCACTTCCCTTCGGGTTGGCCTCGTCTCCCCGGGTGTTCACCAAGGTGGTGGCCCCGATGTTGGCGTTACTGAGACAAAGAGGTATCGCGGTGGTAGCGTACCTTGACGATTTACTGCTGAGGGCAGAGTCGGCTACAGCTCTGGAGGGGAACGTGACAATCACGGTAGCCACGTTAGAGGAGTTCGGTTGGCTGATCAACCTACAGAAGTCATTATTGACTCCGACTTGCTGGCTGGAGTACCTGGGTCTGATTCTAGACACGGTACAGGCAAGGGTGTTTCTAACCCCGAGCAAGCTCCTGACACTTCAGGCAGCAGTGCAAACCCTGTTGTCACGCCAGTGGTTCTCCTTACGTTTCTGTATGCGAGTGTTGGGTCTCATGGTGCGACGTTCGAAGCGGTGCCTTATGCCCAGAGTCATATCCGACTCCTACAGAAGACAATTCTGTCTCAGTGGGACAAGTCTCCCCTATCCCTAGACAGACGGATCAGGTTGGATCATCAGTCTCGAGGGTCTCTGATTTGGTGGATCCGGGCTCCGGCCATAAGGTTGGGGAAGAGTTTCCCTCCCCTCAATTGGTCGATAGTGACAACGGATGCCAGCCTGTCAGGGTGGGGAGGAGTCCTGGGACAATCCTCTGTCCAGGGTCATTGGTCAGTACGAGAAGCTCGTCTTCAGATAAATGTACTGGAACTGAGAGCGATCAGGCTTTGCCTGTCTCATTGGACAGAAAGGCTGCGAGTCCGCCCTGTTCGGGTCCAGTCGGACAATGCCACAGCGGTGGCATATGTGAACCATCAGGGCGGAACAAGAAGCGCAGCAGCAGCCGCGGAGACGGCTCTGATCCCTCGGTGGGCAGAACTTTCGTTCCAGCTCTCTCTGCAATCTACATCCCGGGCGTGGAAAATTGGCAGGCGGATTTTCTCAGCCGCCAGACTCTGGATCAGGGGGAGTGGTCCCTACATCCAGAAGTGTTCCACCAGATTTGCTGCAAATGGGGCACCCCAGAGGTGGACCTGATGGCCTCCAGGTACAATCACAAGGTACAGGCCTTTGTGTGCAGAACAAGGGATCCGTTGGCGGTCGCCTCGGACGCACTGGTAACGCCCTGGGGGCGGTACCGGCTACTGTACATCTTTCCTCCTCTGAAGATTCTACCGCGCGTCTTGCGCAGGATAGAAGCAGAGGGAATCACGACAATCCTGGTGGCTCCGGATTGGCCGCGGCGTCCGTGGTACGCCGATATGGTACGGATGGTGGCAGAGGCCCCATGGCGTCTTCCACTTCGCAAAGACCTACTGTCTCAGGGGCCCATCTTGCACCCTGCTTTATCCTCGCTGGCTTTGACGGCTTGGCTATTGAGGCCCAGGTATTGAGGGATAGGGGTGTCTCGGACTCCGTAACCCCTACTATGGTGAAGGCTCGTAAGAGCACCTCACGTAAGATCTATCATAGGACTTGGAAGGCCTATATTGCCTGGTGCGAGGCAGGAGGATGGAATCCCCGCTCTTATAGAGTATCCAAAGTGCTGTCATTTTTACAGCAAGGATTGGACAAGAACCTGGCGTTAAGTACGCTTAAAGGGCAGATTTCGACCCTGACGGTTCTTTTTCAACGACCCTTGGCGTCTCACTCATTGATCCGTACATTTGTACAAGGAGTACGTCATGTGGCCCCTCGGATACGGTCGCCCTTGGCACCGTGGGATTTGAATTTGGTGCTTTCTGTGTTTCTGAAAAGATCAGGGACATTCCCTTATGCTTATTGTCGCAGAAGGTGGCTTTCCTGGTGGCTATTACATCCGCCAGGCGGGTATCGGAGCTGGCAGCTTTGTCCTGCAGGTCACCCTACTTGGTCCTCCATAAGGACAAGGCAGTTCTGCGGCCTTCACCTTCATTTCTTCCGAAGGTGGTTTCTTCTTTTCATTTGAATGAGGATATTGTTCTCCCCTCATTATGTCCGCACCCATCACATCCTAGAGAGGTCGAGCTGCATTCTCTGGATGTGGTGAGGGCTTTGCGGGTGTATTTAAGTTCTACAGCTTCTTTTAGGAAGTCTGATTCTTTATTTTTGCTGACGGAAGGGTCGCGCAAAGGTATGGCAGCCTCGTCAGCTACCGTGTCTCGTTGGATACGGAAGACCGTGACCCATGCATATGAGATTCGGGGTAAGGTTCCCCCGTTTCCAGTCACGGCGCACTCCACCAGGGCAGTTAGTACTTCCTGGGCATTTAGACACCAAGCTTCGGTGTCCCAGGTGTGCAAGGCAGCTACTTGGGCCTCAGTGCACACGTTTACTAAGTTTTACAAAGTTGATGTTGCAGCATCCTCGGATGCTGCTTTTGGCCGCAAAGTATTACAAGCGGCAGTTTAGGCGCGAGTAGCGCCGCCTGAGAGGGCGTCTTTCTGTTGGGTACTTTTGTTATAATTTTGCCCACCCCTCTTGATTGGCACAGCTTTGGGACGTCCCCATGTGTCATAAGAAGGCTGCGTCTGTCAGTGAACGGAAGAGAAAAAGGGATTTTTGTATAACTTACCGTAAAATCCTTTTCTCTGAGTTCACTGACAGACGCAGCACCCACCCCTCTGCGTTGGTTTTGTACGGCTTGTTACGAACTGATGTGCTTTACAGGGCAGGGGGATTATATGCTGAGGTGAGGACGGCCCCCTGGGAGGGGCCAACCTACACTTTTGTTGTTTTTGCCTAGTCTACTCCTAGTAGGATGAGCATAACCCCATGTGTCATAAGAAGGCTGCGTCTGTCAGTGAACTCAGAGAAAAGGATTTTACGGTAAGTTATACAAAAATCCCTTTATTTCTCCCCATAATAAACATAAAGTGCTGAGTGCTATAATGATATGGTGCACAACATATGGGAATAATTTATGCAGAGGCGCATGCGCGAGGCTCTGCATGACGGACGTGCCGCTGTAGAGCTCCGCATCTGAGAGGGAGATACGGCCGCTAACATAGGAGCCCATCGCAGCTATCCAGCTCCCACAGACTCCGAACGACCTCGGGCACACTCAGGACTATCCAGGATGGTCCCGGTACACTCCAAACCGAAGCCCAAAGCCAAACCCTGCTTCTTCACAGTCTTTTCCTGGCCTAGGCCCACCTCACTCTCCTGACCCAACCTTATCATAACCAGACTTTGGGCCTACCTTCCCCCACTCCATCCCCCCCGACATGGGTCACATACTCTACCAGACCACCCACATCCTTTTCTGACTGGATCCCCACAAATACCAGTGTTATAGACAGCTCCTATTTTCTCGCCTATCCTACATAATTCTGCTAAGGCCCCAGTCTCCCTCTCGGACTGTCACTGCTGCCTCCACCTTTGCTCTTAGGGTACCCCTGCGGCTCCCTCTGAGCAAACCTTCCCACCGAGTCAGGTGTTTTCTCCCCCCCGGTGGGACTTCTGCCTCATTCACCCACGCATCTCACAAGGACCTTCCCGGTTCGATGTTTCTTCTTATCTCATCTTATCTCTCACACTCTACGCAC
>BLSH010059226.1:181209-192874 GCA_018402905.1 Glandirana rugosa | reverse complement strand
CCCCCCCCCCCCCCCCCCAAATAAAAATAAGTCAGCAGCTACAATGCTTTGAAAAAGTCTTCATACATGAAATTTTCCACATTTTGTCATGTTACAACCAAAAACCTATATGTATTTTATGTGATAGACCGACACAAAGTGGAAAGAAAATGATAAATGCTTTTCATCATTTTTTACCAATATGTGAAAAGTGGGGGGGGGGGGTCATTTGTGTTCAGCCCCCTTTACTCTGATACCCATAACTAAAATCTAGTGGAGCAAATGGTCTTCAGGAGTCACATAATTAGTAAATAGAGTCCACTTGTGTGTAATTTAATCTCAGTATAAATACAGCTGTTCTGTGAAGCTCTCAGGCGTTTGTTAGAGAACCTTAGTGAACAAACAGCACCATGAAGGCCAAGGAACACACCAGACAGATCAGAGATAAAGTTGTGGAGATGTTTAAAGCAGGGTTAGGTTATAAAAAAAAAAATATCCCAAGCTTTGAACATCTCACGGAGCTCTGTTCAATTCATCATTGGAAAATAGAGTATAGAACTGCAAACCTAACAAGACATGGCCGTCCACTTAAACTGACCGGCCTGCCAAGAGACCCATGGTAACTCTGGAGGAGCTGCAGAGATCCATAGCTCAGGTGGAGAATGTGTCCACAGTACAACTATTAGTCATGCACTCCACAAATCTGACCTTTTATGGAAGAGTGGCAAGAAGAAAGCCATTGTTAAAAGAAAACCATAAGAAGTCCTGTTTGCAGTTTGTGAGAAGCCAAGTAGGGGACACAGCAAATGTGGAAGAAGGTGCTCTGGTCAGATGAGACCAAAATGTAACATTTGGCCTAAAAGCAAAATGCTATGTGTGGCAGTAAACTTTTGTGATTTTTGATGTCCCACTGCACAGCATAGCCATAGAGCAAAGGAGCTGAGTGTAATCTGGTGCCTGAGTGGAGGAAATGGACACCCGAACTACAGTCTCATACATGCACAGTTGAGGTTTTAATCACCTGTTTGCTGAGGGTATAGTGTGTATTTTTCCTCAGTCCAAAGCACCTAGTGTGATTTCTATCTGCTCTCCAATTTTTATCTGCATGAATCACTCATGACAGGCTATGCTGACACCAGACAATCCTAGGAAAAGGGCCCATTTGGATGCTGTCAAATGGGCCCTTTTCTTAGGATTTGTCTGGTGTCGGCATAGCCTGTCAGGAGTGATTCATGCAGATAACAAAAATTGGAGAGCAGATATAAATCACACTAGGTGCTTTGGACTGAAGCAAGTACACACTATAGAAAGGTATGCTTTGCTCAGGTTTACAATAGATCAGATCAGTGGCAATCATGCAATGTCTTAGCCTTGTCCCACCGTTGACAAATCTTCCCTCCCAATGCTCCTAATTTTTTAATTTCCACATGTTTAACTATTAAAGCCAGTATCTTTAAAAGCAAGGGTTGTAGTTGCACTGAAATTACATTGGGGTTGTATACCAGTTAAATATTAATTGGCTCTTTCCCATCCGCAGTCCTTAATTTGTTTCTTCATGTAACCTGCATTTCTGGCAAGTGTGTTTAGCCATTCTTGTTCTGGATAATTACATCCAAATTTATGTCATCCTTCTAGTATTTGTATGGCTCCACTACTTGATCATTACTGGGATAATATACGCCTCTGGGATTCTTGCTGTTGTGCAAGGATTGCCAAGATTAAAGCAATTTAAAGGAGCGTTAAAACGCATTATGATGAAGAAAATTCTGTAATCTATTCCAAGCATTAATCCAGATTTTATGTCCTTTTAAACCCCAGTATACCGGCACACACTTGTGGGGCACGCTTTCTGTTCAAATGATTTCGGCTTCAGCCTTTGCACCGCAGGAATCGGCATAGTCCAGGTCTAATCCATAGTTAATTAAACCGGCATGAGTTCTAAAGGCAATTCCTTTAGATTGCAGCTGTGGAGATGGAGAGCTGCTCCATCATCCCATGCAAATGTCTCTGCTGGCCGGTCTGCTTGGCCCTTCTCTTGATGCCCGGGTTAGGGGCGTAGCCTTGCCACTTTTTTCAGATCGCATTAAAGCCAGGATGTTGGATTGGGATGTTCTGTAGGAGGGGTGGATATGACATGTGCTGTCCATGTGTGTAAAGCGGAGTCAGGCATAGGTCAAATAAATGTTAATGCAATCATGTCTGGGTCCAATACGCATAAATATACTCCCTGCCATAATAGATGAATAATAATGCCAATGATGCCCATAAACCTAGTCTCCCTTTTTTACACCCTTTGATAGATTTCTTCATTTTTAAAGCACATTTCATACGCTTAATTATTGAGCCTTTGTTGCTTAACTGTGGCATTTCCTGAGTGTATTTTGTGTCGCTCTTTGACCCCTTTCCTTTTGTTCCAAGTGGACTATAAAGCAGCTGGTAGCCACACCAATGGGCTTAATGTGCAGATGAGATGCCAACAAGACTTTGCATAGCAATCCTTTTGATCTTCGGAATTTTTCATTTTGATTTCTTCCACTACCTGTGACCTTGAAGAGCTGGTATGCTGTAATCTCCAATATCATCTCCATTTGGTCCTCCAAGCTTCCCAGAGGAACAAGACTTTGACTAAAGAGCGATGCATAACAGTCCAAGTTCTGTCTTGCGTTCAGTTTTTTAACTCTGTTGATGCCAGGTCCGTAGGCTGTCCTACGACCTGACAGCAGGGGGGGGTGGGGGGTTCACGCACAATCCAGTAGCTGCAGCCAGCCTCCTGCCTGTCAGGTGAATGTACTCAAGCAGCTGCACTGCCGCCTGACTGCCTCCACGCACCCCTGGTACCGGCGCCCCTGCCATGTATTCCGAGGTTCCGCTTGCCCACCTGCAGGCCTCGGGACGACATGGAGGGTGCCAGCGGTCGGAGGGGAGGGAGAACATTGGACACGCGTCTGCTCTTCTCCCCTTCTTGCTGTGACCCGGAAAGCAACGTGTATGACTTCACTTTCCCTTGCAAGCATAGCCGGGAAGAGATGTAGTGCAATGCGATCTGCATTGTAATACATAGAGGAGACATGCAGGGTCTTTTAGATACTGTCATTAAAGAGAACCGGTCAGCTAAAAATCATCACATAGGAAACTTTTTGTACCGTATATGATTGGCAAAAAAAAAAAAAGAAAAATTACACCCAAGCACATTCTCTAGGGCAGTGATGGTGAACCTTGGCACCCCAGATGTTTTGGGAAATGTAATTGCAAAACATCTGGGGTGCCAAGGTTCACCATCACTGCTCTAGGGTGTTTGCTTTCAGAAAATGTTTGAGAGTTTTTTTTTTTTATGTAATCTTCAGGTCTAAAATGATTTTTAAACTTGTGCAAAAACTCTGCTCTGGCAAGAGTTAAAGGGACATGATGGGAACCTAATCAGAGCCGTGATGTACATACTTGGTTATCAGCGAAATTGCCGATTCCATGCTATGACTGAAACTGGTAATTTTTGAGGTGTGGGTTCTGTGTGAGACACCAGATGGCTGTCTACCTGAGCAGCTTTGGACAGGAGGACATATTTAAAGGATAATTCCATTTTCATGGGGGAAAAAAAATATATATTTTTATTTTGCTATAGCGCATATAATTGCAACGCTAATCCATATTGTAATTATTTAAAAATGATCTTTCCTTTTCAATCTATAGCCACTGTAAGTTCCTGAGAAAGCATTGCAATATGGCTACCTGGAGCTGTTCTGTACACAGAATGTGGCCTCGGTGCTCCCCAGAAACATAATTTCCTGCTTGTGTGATTGGCTCACAGATTTTCCCAGAAGTCTGTACTAACCTACAAATCGGGTGCCAGGCATCCCCTGCACAAAAATGTAATTTTTGGAGAGATGCTTTCAGTAGGAACATGTCTAAAGGGATGCAGCTCAGCAGATTTCCTCAGTGCTCTCCAGCTGCACACCTGACAATTAATGATGAAACCCCCTCCCATTAGACCCACTCAGTACAGAGGCACAGAGAAACAAACATGGATTTCTTAAGAATAACAAAAGGTAGGAATCTGCAACAAAGTTTGTTATAATTCATGTAATGTACAGAGATCACCCAGAGGGGAATGTGTTTGCTTTTTTTTTTTTTTTTTGTCAACAAAAGTGGAATTGCACTCTAACAAATTAGAGGAAGTGTGATATCACTGCCCCGCCTCTCCACCCTGTCCAATTGGAGGATGCTTTTGCATGGAGGGAGAAAATGCAAAGCAACCTTTGAATGACGCCCGGGCCAAGCCACTGACCACCTGCTGTGCTCGCAATGCTGCAGTACAGCTGCTCGGCATGGGACCTGGAAGCAAGCAGAGATCACTGGAGTAGTAGTATTGAATGCAGGGACTGCCAGCTATTAATGGTATGGGGTATATGCCTGGTCCAAGCTCGACCAGTGCAACTATGTAGGAAAAATTCCATACCTGCAATTCTTCTGTAAGCTGGCTGCCGCAGATATTAACAATCTGCATATCTTTTGCATAATGCTATTAATATCTTTGGACCGGTTACAGGAGTCTTGTCTCTTACTTTTAGAACAGATACTTGTGACCATGTGTGTTTTTTTTTTTTTTAATTTGCATATTGGAGCGTTGTATTGACTTCTTATATGGCCTGCTTCACACCACTGTGGCTTTGAAGGCTAGGTTGGGGGGGGGGGGGGCGAATATGCGCTCAGATCGCGTAGGCAAAGAAGATCATAACTTCCCTTTTTTGCTTAAGTTCCGCTTTAAGGTGTGCAATAATTCATGGAAAGTTCAGAAGGCAGGTATATTATGAATGGTTAGTTCCTCATAGCTGCGTATGTGGGTTTTTTTTTTGTTTTTTAATTTGCATATTGGAGCGTTGTATTGACTTCTCATATGCCCTTCACACCAGTGTGGCTTTGTAGGCTAGGTTGGGGGGGGGAGCGAATATGCGCTCAGATTGCATAGGCAAAGAAGATCCCAACTACCCTTTTTTGCTTAAGTTCCACTTTAAGGTGTGAAATAATTCATGGAAAGTTCAGAAGGCAGGTATATTATGAATGGTTAGTTCCTCATATCTGCGTATGCGTTTCTCCCCCTATTTTCTCTACACTAGATTAATACTGGTGGACAGTTTGCGAAAACCCTCATGCCTGCTAGACGTTTTCCTGTCGTCCTCGGTGCAGAATTTTCAATAGTATCTGATCGGTAGTTTGACAAGGCGGAGGAGAAGTAGCGGGATCATGGCTGGGAGTGCAGTGTTAGAATGCGGCCATTTGATTTACCGCTTGCTGACTCAAGTCTAGCAGACAAGTGTGGAACAAGGTGAGCTATGAATAACATGCGTCTTCACCTCTGCTCTCCAGCTTCACTTCCAACTTTAATCTTCCCTCAATTTTCTATATTCTAGTTCAGTATGACACAACATAATACTTCCTTTTATAAAGCCAATTCTTTCTTCTTATATAAAGCACAATCCTAAAAATTCCCTTTAATCTTCATAATGACCCCTTTGATGGGTTTTTTTTTTTTAGGTAATGTAATTGTTCTGTTTTGACATTTAACATTCTAAGATGGCAGGGTTACCATCAGCAGAGGTGATAAAAATTGTGTGTAAAAAAAAAAAATAGAAAAACCCCCCTAAGAGCCGGTTCACACATGGCGACTTGAGTCGCCTGACAAGTCTCCGCCTTGCATTGCAATGGAACTGCGCTAAATAGGAGCAACTCAAGTCGAAAAAAGAAAAGGTTCCTGCACTACTTTTGAGGCGACTTGCATTAACTTCTATTACAGAAGTCGCCTGCAAGCCACACTGAAGTCTCCTTGAGCGGAGCGACTCGAGTCGCCCTGCAAGTCGGATCTCTCCAGGTGTGATCCGAGTAATAAAAAAAAATGCATGTATGTAAATTTTATAAAGTGTGTGTGTGTGTGTGTGTGTGTGTGTGTGTGTGTGTGTTTTTTTTTTTTTTTTTTTTTTTCTCTTTTATAATATATTCTGTTATATTTGTTTTTCCAAGTAAGTTCTAAACTGAACTTGCATGCCTGTTATCTTCATTAGCCAGGAAACCCTCCCCTGGGTACCTCTTTAACACTGGTTTCATTCTGTGACCTAACTTCAGGGCTAAGCCCTGCCAGTCGCTATCCCCTGTGCCCATTAGAAGGACCTCATTGGTCATTAAAGTGGAAGTTAAGTCTTATTTTTTTACTTATACCTACAGGCAAGCCTATAAGAAGGCTTACCTGTGTAGTTACTGTCCTAAACTTGCACAGTATTGGAGATACTCAGAGTGCTTACAGCCGATGACTTCACCGGCGCATGCACTCTAAAGGCCGGCTTACCTTGCTGGGCCTTCAGAGCCGTAAACGACGGCTCCCGCACACATGCACGGGAGTGACGTCATCACGGCTCCAGCCACTCACATTACCGGGGCCCGAAAACCCGGAAAAGACACCGGGGAAGAGGTCGACCATCTCAGCGGTGTGCGGGCGTGGCTGGAGGGCTTTGTTCTAAGGGAAGTATTTTATAATGAGCTGATATTAGCCCATTTTAGGGGGCATAGTTATAAACCTAGTAAAGGTTCTAAGATTTCCGTTCTCTTTTGGAGGGTGAGTGAGTGCATTGTGGCTTGTGCTCCACTTCGAGAGACTTTACTTTTTTGGCTAATAAAAGTAATGGGTTTTTTCTAGTTCATTCTCTTAAGGAGGAATTTTAGATTTTAAAAATGACAATTGTTGACGGGTCCAGTTTTCACCAGTTAAAGTGGTTGTAAACCCCCTTGAGCGACTTTAACCTACAGGTAAGCCTATAATAATACTTGCCTGTAGGTTCCGAGAATATCTCCTAAACCTGCACGGTTTAGGAGATATTCTCTGTATCCGCATGTGCCGACAGCTCCCATGCGCATGCGCAGGAGTGATGTCAGCGCAGCTCCGACCAATCACCGCGCTGTGATTGGACCGAGCCACTGAACCTGGAAGAAGCATGTCGCTGGTCACAATGGTATTTGGGGACTGCTGCAACAGCTTCGTTCCAAGGTAAGCATTTCACAATGAGCTAGTATGTGAGGCAAGACAAAGGCATAATGAGCTAGTATGTGATGCAAGACAAAGGCATAATGAGCTAGTATGCGATGCAAGACACAGGCATAATGAGCTAGTATGCGATGCAAGACACAGGCATAATGAGCTAGTATGCGATGCAAGACACAGGCATAATGAGCTAGTGTGCAAGTTTTTTTTTTTTTTTTGTTTTGTTTTGTTTTTTAATTCATCACTAGAGTTTACAAACACTTTAAGGCTTGCAATTACCCTTAAACTATATTTGCCATTGAAGGAATAAAACTTTCTATTGCTAATCACCTTCTAAACAAGCAGGTGTCTGCCTGGGACAAGGCATGCTATAGTGTCAGAACTGTTTAATTCCTATCCTTTTTGTGAGTCCATGACTTTGAAACCAAAGCTTCAGTATAACAGCCTGGAAACCACTGTCCTCAAAAGAAGTCTTCACTGACCGCCCACCCGGTGCTCTTTATGACGGGTGTACTTTAACCACTTGCTGACGGCACTGTAACCGAATAACTGATACAGCGCCGTCATCCAGTCCTGGGAGGGAATCTATTGATGTCCTCCCAGAACAGCACGTGCCTGGTGAGCTCTGTGATCACTGTGACCTTCCGATCACAGATTGGGGTAAAGTGCCAATCACAGCGGTTCTTTACCATGTGATCAGCTGTGTCCAATGACAGCTGATCAGTGTAAACACACTTGCTAGTTACCGGCATTCCTTCCCTCGTGCTGTCAGTGAGGAGAGCCGGTTACCAGCAATTGTGAAAGTAGAAAACCGCACTGGTGATCAGGGCACCTACCATCCGTGTCCTGATAATCAGTGCCGCTTCACCAGTGCCAGAGAAAAATTACCGGTTTTCAAAATTTTATAACAGACTAAGAAACATCATAATTTTATTTATTTATTTTTGCTAAAAAAAAAAAAAAAAAAAAACCCTCAGTGGTGATTAAATACCACCAGAAGAAAGTTCTATTTGTGTGGGGGGAAAAAAGTTAATGTCATGTGGGTACAGTGCTGCGTGACTGCGCAATTGTCATTCAAAGTGCGACAGTGCTGAAAATTTGGGGGTTGAAAATTTTTTTTTTCTGCTGCTTATAATTCAAAAGAACTTTTGAGTTATTAAATGCTGCGGATGGCCCTCATTCACAACTGCTTGTTGGGTGGTCATCTTTCGACTCGCTGTTGCTCTTTGGTTACACATCATTTGTAATAAAAGCATCTTTACCATTCTGAAGCTTCCCTCCTGATCTGAGATGCATTGTGTCCGGGTGACACAAGTGCGGCGGGATCGCGCTCCTTCTGTAGGACATAACTGAACGTCCGCTCAGGAGGGAGCGCCCACCCAGCCGTAGAGATGCAGTGGCCGGGTGGGAAGTTAAGGTCGGTGACTGGTCCGCTAGAAGCAGCATTATATGACAACTGTCCCAAGTCGGCAGTTTTGGCCCTTTTGGTTTTTATTTTCATATCCATTTGTAAGCTGAAAATTTTTGGCCTGGGCAGGAAGGGGGTGAAAGTTGCCGGTAAGCAAGCGGTTAAACTGGCATGATCCCTGGCGGCAGCATGGGAGAGCGCTGCACTACCTGGCGGTTTTAGTACCTCCTGTTCTTCAGCTGCTCTGGTCCAGTCGCTGCTGGGAGGACCTCAAAGTCTTGGCACTCGCCAGTCTCTGGGATGTAGGTGCAGAAACGGTTAAACTGCTCTCATCTAATAAGTCATTCAGCCCCCCTCCACCCCCCCACCCCCCCCAAAGTCTCTCTTCAGCTGTAAAAGGATATCACTCAGGATATGGTTTAAGAGAAGGGGGTGAATGAAGTCCTCCCTGTGCATTTACAAAGCCCACATTGTTCAGACCCATTGCCAACCCCCTGCCCAGCGCTTGCTGCATCGCTCTCCCTGCGAGAGGATATTGAATTCAAGTTATCTTGTGATAAGTGATATATTACAGAAGCATTTTCTGCACAATGGCTCAGTCACAAAACAGAAGAACACCTTCCGTTCCCATTTACCTCCTGCTAAAAGGCACATTGTCATCTTCAGGAATGATTGAAAGGATCCTTTATTCAGGAAGACTCTGGTTACCCCATAGTAATGTAAGGTATCTCTGGGATTCTCTATGCAGGGCTTGGAGCGGTGCTGGTTTCTGAAGAACGTCCCCCCCCCATGCTCTGCTAATCCGTCTTTTTGCCATCAACAATGTGAAATATTTTTACAGTCTTGGCAAACTGATGCTTTTTTTTTTTTTTACATTTGACAATACCCAGTTGGCTGTTAAGATGAACTTGGCTGCTGCTGTTCTCTTGAGACCATTTGTTTCGGTTTGACAAGGGAATACGTGATGTACAATGCCTTAATTCAATTCCCTGTGATTACCCAGAGGAAACGCTCCCCGGGGACTAATAAAGAGCCATAACGGGCATGTTATTCCTAGAGATTACCAGCGCGCTCAATTCTGGAGGTGGCAGAATTTTTCTTTTACCGTCCTGTTCTTAAATAGTAAATGCAGGTGAGATTGAGGGGTGCGCCTAAGCTGTGCAGATCAGGGCTGGTTTTCACGTAAATGCCCACTAATATGGTGCCTTAAAGTGATTGTAAAGGTTTGTGGTGGGATCTGCCCGATCCTCCTTTTCTGGGGTACCCCGGTTGAACTCCTGGCTCCTCCTCTTCGGTGAGTGCCCCCACAGAGCCAATTTCCATGGGGGCACCCATGCGGGCACGCTCCCGAGTCCTGCTGCGTCTATTGACAGGACGCGGCCCTGCCCCCGTGTCACTGGATTTGATTGACCACAGTGGAAAGCCAATGGTTTCAAAATATTTTGCTTTTTCTTTTAGGTTGTGGGTGAAACTCCACTTTATCTTTCGCTTTCAAATGCTAAAATCATTAGCAACAACATTTTGGGTAATTTTTTTTTTTTTTTTTTATCTAACTCGCTGTTGGTGCCTTGTTGCTATGGGGTCCCATCTATTCTGCCACTTCCTGGTCCATGGCAATTGTCATTTCCTGCTTCCTGTGCTCCTGGGAGATGAGTCCTCATTTCCCAGGAGTCAGTGGGGCAGAGAGATAAACTATCAGCGCTGTGCCCGGCAATAAAATGTGAGGTCAGGAGGTGCATGCTGGGTAACCGGGAAGATGGACAGAGTGGGTTTCACATGCCCATAATAAAAAGGGATGCGCTGACTAACAAGGAAAGCAGGCATGTAAAAAAAGATACATTGGAATGGGATAGAAAGTTGTGAATTGGTGTGTGTGTGTGTGTGTGTGTGTGTGTGTGTGTGTGTATGTATATATGTATGTATATATGTAATATGTGTGTGTATGTAATGTGTGTGTGTGTGTGTGTGTGTGTGTGTATATATATTACATTTTTGACCCAGGGGAAACAAATTGGGGGCGGAACTCCGCTTTAAACTGCATGGGTTGTTTTTACAATAACTTTAAATTTCACAAATGGTGATAATATCCTTATTACCCGATCGCTTTGGGAGCACATTTATGTATCTTTCAATCCCATCTCCTGTATCCATTAATGTGCCATCATGAACGATTTATCGTGAAGCGGCATACATTTGATTGGCTGTAGATGGATAGGAGAGGAGGGTTGGGTGCTCGGTGTCTTGGCCCTGTGTTGTAGCAGTAAATCTGGGGACACGTTGTTCTCATTTGATGTAGTTTGCTTTTGCTTCTACAATTTTTCCACAACTCATCTCAGCACATTGTCATCGTTTGGTTAACCACTTGTTTGTGCAGTATGCGTATTGGAAGCTGTGACTTCCTGTGTAGGGCATACAGAGCGTGTAATGTTATCTCTCTGCCTTCGGTCTGTTTAGCACAGTTTCAGTCTTGCTTCTAAAGCTCTTCAATTTTTATGTCCAATGTTTGTGGTGAAGCTATGGTTTTGCTTTAGAGGGGTTTATTTTGTTACCGCAAACTACCATTGGGGTGTCCGGTCTCAGAGCTTGTGTTGATCGTCCTGGTGTGGTGGTGTTTTTTTTTTTTTTTTTTTTTTTTTGTTCTGAAGAAATATCAGTTAATGTACAAAATCTGTATGGGAGTGACTTTATAATTATCAGTTGCACTTGCAGGATTTTAATGAAGGAAGTGGCAGTCCCATTTACATAGAGCCCTGGCCTCGCTTGTAGGCCTCCCTGGCCTCGCTTGTAGGCCTCCCTGGCCTCGCTTGTAGGCCTCCCTGGCCTCGCTTGTAGGCCTCCCTGGCCTCGCTTGTAGGCCTCCCTGGCCTCGCTTGTAGGCCTCCCTGGCCTCGCCTGTAGGCCTCCCTGGCCTCGCCTGTCGGCCTCCCTGGCCTCGCTTGTCGGCCTCCCTTTACTCCTGGCCTTAATGAAGGAAGTGGCAGTGACTGCATCCCTTTTACATACATGGCCTCGCTTTTATGCCTCGCTTGTATGCCTCCCTGGCCTCACTTGTATCCCTCGCTTGTATACCTCCCTTTACTCCTGGCCTCGCTTGTATTTTTAGATGCAAAAATCTCCCATCTATTTGTGGAATTTCTCCAATGTAAATTGCAATGTATATTCTGTAATATTTCTTTCCACCAAAACAGCTGAAGTGTTCTACCTGGGGTGGGAAATGTTTGCCTGGACGGAGTCTATAAATGATTCCCCCCATG
>BLSH010059226.1:124204-142910 GCA_018402905.1 Glandirana rugosa | reverse complement strand
TTTTTTTTTTTTTTTTAAATCTTCAAGTCTACCAATTTGCTGCTCCTTTTTAGTATTTATTCAGAAGCCATAGGGCTTTAAAGTGGTTGTAAACCCTTACATATACCCACTGAAGAGACTATCCTCAGGTGATGGATAAAGCAAATCCTCCTACATAAGTTGTACCTGTTTACCGCTTTTCAGCCTTCTAACATAAAAAAAATAGCATTTTATTTTAGCTCAAGAAGGCTGGGAGGCAAGGATCTAAGGCAGCCTTTCTCAACCTTTTCAACACAGAGGAACCCTTGAAATAATTCTCTAGTCTCGGGGAACCCCTGCTAAACCTTAAAAATTTACAACTCATGATACATTAGTGTGATGGTCAATGGGAAGAATGCTCCTTACACTTGTGGTCATTTGGAAGAATTACCCCTTACAGATAACTAAAAATATCAGTGATGTCATTGGGAATTTATCTGAGAGGTAGAAATTGACCACTGCTCAAGGAACCCTAGGAATCCACGGAACCCTGGATGAGAAACCCTGGTCTAATGCAACCATTCTCAACCAGTTTAGGTTTGGCTAGGAGTTCCTTGAGTTGTGACTATCTGTCCTCCCATCTGATGGTGCCCGCATAGTTCCAGGTCCAATGCCAATTGATAGAATAAGCAGCATGACTGCAGGAGGGTAATTCTGGCCACCCCTCTAATAGCATTCTTTAGACTTGCCGCCACGAACGGGCATTTTCCCAATAACCCCCATGGGCTAATCTTAGGGGTTACTTGAGATCTAAAAATGTATTTCAAGGGTTACTCTGCGGTTAAAAGTTTAAGAGCCTCTGATCTAAGGCATGAGTGCCCAACCTGCGTCCCTCCAGCTGTTGCAGTACGAAGTCCCATGAGGTATTGCAAGGCTAACCGTTGCAACCATGGCTTCCAAAGGCAGACACAATGGGACTTGTAGTTTTGCAACAGTGGGAGAGCCGCAGGTTGGACACCAATGATCTAATGTCACACAGGGAGCTGAGTGTTTCTGATGCTTGAGTGGAGAGAATGGACACGCCTCTCTACAAAGTCTCTTAGCAGGTGACTCAGCTGTGCTCGCTTCTCTATGTGCTGGAGGGTGGCGGCCATCCCTCAGTATTGTCTGGTGTCAGCATAGGCCAGTGGTTGTCAACCCCAAGTCAATGGCTTGGTATTTTGGACAGCTATTTTATATAAGAAAATTTCCCAAAACACGGTCTGTTTGGGGTACTTGAGGACAGGGTTGAGAACCACTGGCATAGACCAGTCATTCTCAACTAGGGTTCTGTGGAACCTTATGGTTCCTTCAGAACTGTCTAGGGATTCCTTGAGCTGTAGCTAACTGGCCTCCCATGTGAGGCAGAGTCATGACTATAAGGCCTCATACACATGGACGTTTCTAAAAAAATAAACAAAACGTCGGGCCCGACGTCAAGGGAAAAAAGTCAGCGTTTTTCGGCGTTATGCATCAGCGTTTTTGAGCATTAGTGAGCGTCGGCGTCAATAGGCGTTTTTTAAAAAAAAATCACCCCTCTGCTATTTTTCAACCTAAAAACGTTGGCGTCAAAAAACGCCGGAAAACGCCAGTATAATATTAGGTGGCGTTTTGTTGGCATATTGTGGCGCCGGCGTCAAAAAATGCCAAAACGTTACAGCCTCAGAACACGATGGCTGTGGGTTGTAGTTTCAGCTCACTAACGCCGACGTCATCTACAGCTCAAAAACGCCAACGTTTTTATGGGGCCATTTACTAACATGGAGAGCTGCAAAAAACGCCGGCGTCAAAAAAACGTCCGTGTATGAGGCCTAAGGGTGGCATTATGACCACCAATGTAAGAGGCATTCTTCCCACTGACTACCACCACTAAATTACTCTTAATAGGGGTTCCCTGAGGTCTAAATTATTGCAAGCGTTTCTTCGGGGTAAAAAGTAGGAATGCACCGATACTTTCCAGTTCAAATTGCGTTCATGCAGAATGGGCGCATATCGCACTGCAAAGAATCACATGCAATTCCTGTCCTAATTGCATGCAGTTTCCCCCACCGCTCCTGTGTGAAACCAGGCTGATCTTGGTGATTTCAGTCAGCTCACACAGCATCTCATTCCTGTTCAAATTGCATTTGCTTCTTTGCCGTGCAGTTTGCCATGCAATATGCACCCATAGAAAACAAATGGAGGCAAAGCATCCGTTTCAGGTATTGGGAGTATTCCTGAAAATACTTAGCATCGGCTCTTATATCAGCATTGGTTGATCCCTAGTAAAAAGGTTGAATGGATGGCATAGACCACAGGTGTCAAACTGGCGGCCCTCCAGCTGTTGCGAAACTACAAGTCCCATGATGCATTGCAAGGCTGACAGTCAAAAGCATGACTCCCACAGGCAGGGGCATGATGGGACTTGTAGTTCCGTAACAGCTGGGGGGGCCGCCAGTTTGATATCCCTGGCCTAGACCTTGGGTGCTCAACCAGGTGTGGATTCCCATCATGCCTCTGCCTTTGGGAGTCATGCTTTGTCAGTGGTTTGCAATGCCTCATGGGACTTGTAGTTCCACAACAGCTGGATGGCTGCAGGTTGAGCACCCATGATATACACCAGTGATCGCACCCCAGAGGTTTTGGAACTACATTTCCCATGATGCTCATGCACTCTGCAGTATAGGTGAGCATCATGGGGAATGTAGCTCCAAAACATCTGGGAAGGTTCGTCCATCACTGATACACAGATGCGACTCCTGCAGATAGAGGAGGAATGAGGCAGCAGACAAATTGCAAGAAAGTGCTTTGGATTGAGGCAAGTACACACTATAGAAGGATATGCTTTGTACATTTTTTTTTTTTCCTGAGGTTTACAACCACTTTAATAAAACAGATGGAAGAGCTATGCTGTGCAGTAACTAGACAAGGGTTCCTATAGCTTTATCGGTTTAATGTAGCAAAACTGAAAGATATGCGACGGTTCCCCCAGGTTACTACAAGCTGCATTCTGCTCTCTGTGCATTGAATAAAGTCTCTATTGTGTTACACACAACTGCACAGTCTTTAGAATTACTGAAATAACACTTGACTTTCATTAGTGTGCCGGTGTTAATGCCACTTCCTAGGATGGCCTTGGTACACTGCAGGATCTGAATGTTCACCGACTCACACGTGGTCTGTGCAGTCCTCTTGCCATTACACCCCATAATGTGTCCTTATTGTTTATACTGGAATCCTGCCGCCACAGCAGCTTTTTGACCTGTACATTTTTTTTTAATGACCAAATACTTGCACATTCCCAGTGGATTTTTATCTTTTCTGTTAGTTTTTAAAAAAATATTTTTACAATGTGCCTTACCTCCTTTTTATATAGATGCACTCCACATCTCCCCCTTTTGCCCATTTCTTAGCTTCCCTATTCGTCCCTCTGATGAACAATTGGTAAGGTATCTGTTACCAACATGGGAATGTATCCTGTGAATCGTGAGACTTCATCAGTGTTATTTCTTTAGGTTTTTGTTTTTTTAGCTTTCTATTAGATTTCTTTCAGTGCCTTAAATGTTCCGATCTCCCCTGCAGCAGGGGGGACAGTTCAATGGATACCAGGCGCTGACGTCTGTACCAAATACATCTCACAAGCTCGGGGTCTTCAGGTCTCAACCCTCTCCTGTACCGTCTGCTTTTCTTCTTTCTGGGGGCACAGTTGTGCTCAATGAACAATGTTTTAAATTATGTTTTTATTTTATTGTTCAGTCCCTTTCCCATGTCACTTTTTTTTTTTTTTTTTTTGATTATGCAAAATGTTAAATAAAATGTTCAATGAAAAATGATAGTTTGATTCCTGAACTTATTGGTTTCTTATTATTATTATTATTATTATTTATTATACAGGATTTATATAGCTCCAACAGTTTGCGCAGCGCTTTACAAAATGAAGGCAGAGACAGTACAATTACATCACAATTTGGTACAAGAGGAATCAGAGGGCTCTGCTCGTTTCCTATTCAATCGTTCAATCGTTTTGTTTACACACATTTGTCACTCCTCCCACAGGGTGGATAAAAAATCGATGAAATTCGAAACTGATTTTTTTTTTTTTTTTTCTTCTATTTAACCACTTCAATACTATGCACTTAGAACACTTTACTACCACACCAATTTTCAGTTTTCAGTGCGGTTGCGGTTTGAATGACAATTGCGCGGTCGTGCGACACTGTACCCAAACAGATTTTTTATAATTTTGTTCCCACACATAGAGCTTTCTTTTGGTGGTATTTGATCACCCCTGCGGTTTTTATTTTTTGCTCTACAAATAATAAAAGACCAAAAATTTTGAAAAAAAAAAAAAATTCTCTATTTTTGTCACAAAAAACTTTGTAAATAAGTACATTTTCTCCATCACTGGTGGGCACTGATGAGGCTACACTGACGGGCACTGATGTGGCAGTACTGATTGGCACTGATGAGGTGGCACTGATGATGGGGCACTTATATGCAGCAATGATGAGCACTGTTAGGTGGCACTGATAAGCAGCACTGATGGGTACTGATAGGTGGCACTGATATACAGCACTGACGGGCACTGGAATGCAGCACTGACGGACACTGCTAAGCGGCACTGATGGGCACTCATAGGCGGCACTGGGCACTGATAGGGCACTGGTAGGTGGCAATGGTGGGCACTGGTATGCATTGATAGGGGCACTGGTAAGCACTGATAGGGGCACTGGTGGGCATATATATTCATAGGGGCTCATTCCCTGGTGGTCTAGGGTGGCATCTGAAGGTGGCACTGAGTGCCATCCACATTGGGCACTGTCTCTTACCTGGTGGTCTAGGGGGGTCTCCCTGGTGGTCCAGATCGGCTCCCTGGTCAGCTCCCTGGTGGTCCTGGGTGGGCACATCCCTGGTGGTCCCTGGGCGAGCTCCCTGGTGGTCTAGTGTGGCGATCCGAGGGGGGCTGAGCTGATAAATCATCAGCACAAACCCTCCCTGTCAGGGATGCAGCCGATCGGCTCTCCACTCTGATAAACGGCTTTCCTGTGTTACACTGTGACCAGCCGTGATTGGTCACGGCTGATCACATGGTAAAGTGCTTCGGATGGAAGCACTTTACCGAGATCGGTATTGCGGGGGGTCAGACTGACCTCCCACACCACCGATTGCCACAATGCGGCTTGTTATCCTGAGGACATCCTATGACGTCCAGTCAGGATAACTAAGCCACTTCCCGGCCGTCATTTTGCATACGGCGGTCGGGAAGTGGTTAATCAATTTGTTCAGTCCGTGTTTCCACAACAGTCAAACCCAGCGCTTAGGGTTGCTAATAAGATCAGCTGCTGCTATAATCAAACACAATTAACAAAGACTACTAAAAGACTCAAAGTTCATCTAGGAGTTAGCAGCGGTTCTAAATTGTCGACTCATTCCAATTTTCACTGGCACCATTCAGGGTTCAAGCAAGTGCTCAGTGAAAACAGATGGTGCTTCCCAGGTATGTTTTTCTGGTAAATTCCTTCACCTCTCCACCTCCTGCGAAGGACACCCTTTGAGAAAGACGTGATGATGAAACGCGTAAAGGAGTGACTGCACAGCTCACATACAAACTGCCAGCAACCTGCATCTCATCCCGGGAACACCGGACAGGAATCAACGTAGCGGTGAGAGGTAGCAGAGCAGTATAAGCCAACAGATTTATGTGATGTGCAATGTTTAAAATCTGCTTGCATCACAATTTCTTTAAACATTGCACATCACATAAATCTGTTGGCTTATACTGCTCTGCTACCTCTCGCCGCTACCTTGATTCCTGTCCGGTGTTCCCGGGATGAGATGCAGGTTGCTAGCAGTTTGTATGTGAGCTGTGTCTTTACTCACGCATTTTGTCGTCACGTCTTTTTCAAAGGGCGTCCCTTGCAGGAGGTGGAGAGGTGAAGGAATTTACCTGGGAAGCACCATCTGTTTTCACTGAACACTTGCTTGAACCCTGAATGAACGCACACTGAACACACATCAGAGTGTCAGTGAAAATTGGAATGAGGAAACAATTTAGAAGCGCTGCTAACTCTTAGATTCTTTTATTTAAATCCGATTTTGTTGATTTTTATCAAATTTTATGTTAATAAAATGCTTTTGGAGTTGAAAAAAAAAAAAAATCTAACTAGAGAGAGTTTTCTGTTTCAAAAGCAGCTGCATTCATCGCCTCGGTACAACCCCGTGCAAGCCGAGGCTGCATCTTTGCATGAAGGCATTAAAACATGAAGGAGGGATTTGATTGGTTGTTGGGATTTAACAATTGGCTAAGGCCTGGTGCCCAATACATCTAGTAGGTTGAAGCTGCTGTGCTAACAATCCAGTGTTAGTACCGTACTCACGCTGATCTATTGTGTTTGGGGGGGGGGGCGGTTTGTTGGCGGTGATCGTGACATTCTGATCAGCGCCCTCCGCCATTTGCTGCTGGTTTTCCAGTCCTTGCCTGGCTTCTGTCAGATGGTCTGATGTCCACATGGCCAAGATCTCCTTGAACCTCTTGGTGTGATTTTGTCCAGCTCGGCCTGTAAGAGCTGTGTAAATTATATATTTTTAATAAAGGATATGATCCATTTTAACAATGCATCTCCTTGGTATTTGGGAATCAAAAGCTTTCACTTAATAGTTTGAAAATTATATTGGTGCCTCTTCTTAAAGCAGTTATATCCCCTCCTATATGTAATTTTTACCTACAGGTAAGCCTATAACAGTGGTTCTCAACTCCGGTCCTCGGGACCCACTAACAGGCCAGGTTTGCAGGATAACGGAAATGCATCACAGGTGATCTCATTTGCTGTTCAGTGATTGCAGTATTCTAGTCTGCATCTCCCCAAGGCAATACTTAAAATCTGGCCTGTTAGTGGGTCCCAAGGACCGGAGTTGAGAACCACTGGCCTATAATAAGGCTTACCTGTAGGTAAAATGAACATCTCCTGAACCTGTACGTTTTAGAAGATATTCACCCTGCATGCAGCCACTGACGTCAGCGGCGCATGCCCTCTGCAGTTCCAGTGGATGCTCTGCCGGAAAATCGGAGCTGCGTGCCGGAACGAAGAACTCCCGCGTGATTGACGTCTCGTGGCTACGGCCACTCAGAGCCGAAGCCGCGAACCCAGAAGAAACATCAACATGGCTCCCTCAGCACTGTCAGTCGGGCTGTGGGAGACTCATTCTAAGGAAAGTATTTCATAATGTGCTGGTATGCAATGCATACTAGCACATTATGCTGTTGTCTTGCAGTGTTTTGATTTTTTCACGGGTTTACTACCGCTTTAATGGAGCATATTTATTTCCTATCGAAGTCTACTTTTTGCCAGGAAATGTGATTTTATCTGATCTTCTGGTATTTGTGAAATAAGCTACATATTTTTTGCATTTTACTCCCCCATAAGAAAGGCTTAAGAAAAGCTTTCCAAAGAATTTCGGGCTTTTCATTCATGGTTTTCTTTCTCCATTCAGAGATTCTTCATGGTCACTGCAGAGCAGGGTGAATAAAATATATATATATATATATATATATATATATATATATATATATATATATATATATATATATATATATATATATACTTTTTTATCTAATTTATTGTAATAAAATGCTTTTGGGGAAAAAGTCTATCTAAATTATAGTTTTCTATTTAAGATGCATTAATGATTTAGTTTATTTAGCATGAAATGGAGCTTAATTATGTAGCATGAAGCTGTATATTCTGCAATATTTACATTTTTGGTAAACTCATTCAATAAATCCAAGCTCTGCAAGCTGAGAACGTTAAAATCCAATACAGTATTGCGCTTTGTGTATAATCAAAGTGAGCTGCAACTCAAACATGTGAGAATAAACATGTGACCAAGACAACCAGATCTAGAATAGTCTTATTCAAGGGAAGACACCTTAGGCCTCATTTACACTGCTGCTGGTAAACGGACGTTTAGAGGCATTTGGGCATTTTTTTTTCAGCTGCCCCTGAACTCTCCTCTGTTATCACTCCATGTACACAGGGTTGTTTAAGGTTGTTTACGGGCAGTTGAGTTTAGAGGCTTTTTTTGGAACGCAAAAAAATGGGTTCAGACGCCAGTTCAGAGGCATTTGAAATGCCAAAACGCTTGTAAACGCAATAACTTGCGTCTAGGACCGTTTCGTTTACAGGCGTTAACATTTAACCACTTGCTGACCGCCTGCCGTAGCTTGACTGCGCCAAAGTGGTTCGTTATCGCGAAATGCTGTCACCTGACGGCGGCCGTGATAACGAGTATTGTGAGTGCGCGCGCTGCTGGAGGCACACTCACTGTGTTCCGGGGTGGCCAGGGAGCGGGTAGGGCGGACCTGATCTCCGCCAGCTACCCGCGATGGCTCCCCCACAGTGAGAGAATAGAGGTTGGTGTATGTAAACACGGATCTCCGTTCTGACAGAGGGGGAAGGGCTGTGATTGCAGGCTTCCTGTATATGAAAGCCGTGATCACTCCCCTCCCCCTGCCAGCCCCCATACAGTTAGAACACACACAGGGAACACCGTTAATCCTTAGAGCGCCCCCTCCAGGTTAACCCCTTCACTGCCAACCAATGGCATTTACACAGTAATCAATGCATTTTCATAGCTCTGATCGCTGTATAAATGCCAATGGTCCCCAAAAAAGTGTCAAAATGGTCCGACATGTCTGCTGCAATATCGCAGTACCGCTAAAAATAAAAATAAAAACCCCATAAATTAATTCTCATCATTCGTAAACGTAACTTTTTCACAAACCAATTGGTAACCACCGATTGTGATTTAATTATTTTATTTATTTTTTACCAAAAATATGAAGAATGTAAATCGGCCAAAACCAATGAAAAAAATGTGTGTGTGTGTATAAAATTTTATATACTTTTTTTTTTTTTCAAAATTTTCGCTCTTTTCTTGTTTATAGCGGTGATCAGAATGACGCAGAGGTGATCAAATGCCACCAAAAGAAAGCTCTATTTGTGGGAAAAAATGGACGCAAATTTAGTTTGGGTACAACGTCGCATGACTGCGTAATTGTCAGTTAGAGCAACGCAGTGCTGAATCACAAAAGTGCTCCGCTCCTAAACTGGGAAATCCTTCCGGGGCTGAAGTGGTTTAAAAAAAAAAAAAAAAAAAAAAAATCCTTTAACCAGTTCAGATCCGTGCTATAGCCGAAAGACAGCTACATCGCAGATCTGAATTTCCCGGTGGCCGTCCGCCCTTGTGCATGCTCCCGGCGCGCACTCACAGGCGGCGGCGGCATGCAGCATGGGTGTGCCCGCGGATCAGGCGGACTTGATGTCCGCTCGTGACCCGTGATCGCCTGTCAAAGCTGCAGAACTGGGTACCGCGGATGTAAACACGGTGGTTCTCCATTCTGTGAAGGGGAGCATGACCGATCTACTGATCCCTGTGATCGACCTGCCAGCCCAGCCCCCTCACAGTTAGAACACTCACAGGGAACACAGTTAACCCCTTCACTGCCCCTTTAGTGTTAACCCCTTCACTGCCAATGACATTTATACAGTAATCAGTGGACATTTAAATTTCTGATCGCTGTATAAATGTCATTGGTCCCAAAAAAGTGTCAAAAATGTCCGCTGCAATATCGCAGTCCTGATAAAAATCGCAGATTGCCACCATTACTAGTAAAAAAAAAAATAATAATAAAAATGCCATAAATCAATTCCCATGGTTTGTAGGCGCAATAACTTTTGTGCAAACCAATCAATAAATGCCATGTCCCTCACCTTGTTGTGTCTCTGCCGCATCACCAGCCGTCCTATTAAAGTGAATGGGACTGTCGGTGAGTCAACAGCGGGTCAGAGGAGGAGCCGCTGTGGGGCAGAGATGAGTTTCTCTTTAATAATTGATTTAAATCAAATCCACCCTGCTCCTCCATTTACTGTATCTGAGAGCATTTTTCTTCAAATGTGTTCATGCCAAAGGCAGATACAGGATTTTACATTTTTTTTTATTTGCTTGCATAACCTGAAACCTTTGTCTAACAAAACAGAAGCCATGAAATTGTAAATGCAAAGATTATACAAATCCAGTGCTGTTGTATCCAAAATACTAGCATTGTAGAGTCAAAGGGACTGGGACATCTAGTATGTCTCCATCTGCCTACGAGGGAATGCAAAAAACCCTGGAAGGAAAAAATTCTGAGGGTGATGGTTCTGAGATGGGATGGGAGCGAAAAAGAAAGGGGCGGGGGGGTATAAGGTGGAATGAAAAGGAAGGCAGAAGAACTTGGAAGGTAGGGCAATAGGAAACAAATTGGGGGTACCTTCCTATTCTACCTCCTGGGTTGTGGCAATGGCCCAAAGGTCCTGGTATGCTATAGAGCAGGGATAAGCAATTAGCGGACCTCCAGATGTTGCAAAACTACAAGTCCCATCATGCCTCTGGGTGTCACGCTTGTGGCTGTCAGTCTTGCTATGCCTCATGGGACTTGTAGTTCTGCAACAGCTGGGGGTCCGTTAATTGTATATCCCTGCTATAGAGTATCGAAACTGAGTCCAATAGAACCAAGCCTTTTGATGGCTCCCTTCTTGGTGGAGCAAGAAGAGTTGTGAAGTCTTCCATGGTACTAATACTTACCGCTTGAAGACATTGTCCTATTGATTGGGTTTGGTCTGATTTCCCAGTTACAGGCTGGTAACTTAAAATTGGCACTGACCTATGAAGACTCTGCCTTATCATGGAGACAGCAGGTCACATAATCTAGTGGGCAAGGTTTCTTTTATGCAACATTTTGAACTTCCATAGCTTAGTGCCGGCTCATCCAACCTGCGGCCCATCACAAAATTGTGTATAATGTTTACTCTAGGGGGTGTTTGGAGATGATGCCCACATCCCTAATTGGTGCAGTTTACAAAGAAAGAAAACACCCTCTGGTAGAAATTTGAAGGGCATGGACTCCAAAAAAGGCAATGGAAGGTTTTGGCCTGTATCTCTCTCCATTGGGCACAGTGATCCTATTCATAGGGTCAGTATATATTTGCAACATTGTTATATGCAATATGTTTACACCAATATACAATTGTATTTTCCTTACCCTTTCTCCTTTGTTCATTATAGATACTAATATACCATTACCATTCACCCTGCTGGAGAAACAACCCGATCTCTCGAAACGCGTTGGGTACCACTCTGTCTATATGCACATTAGTGACAGAGTATTGTGGTTGTTGGTTTAGTAACCATTTTGCATTATACTGTGAGGAGTGAGAAAGGGTGCAAACAAGCCGAGCTTCTCCTTTTGGGTGGGACTCCGATTTTAACCACTTGCTGACCAGCCATCGTCATTATACGGCGGCAGGTCGGCTCTCGAATCGCCATAGCTGTATGGCGGTTCATGCAGGGAAGTTAGGAGGCGCCCACGGGTCAGACATAGGCGGATCCCTGTTCTGCCTCTATGTAAACAAGGCGGATCCCTGTTCTGACAGATGACATGGCAGAGATCTGTTCCCAGGGTTCGGGAACAGCGATTTGTCATGTCCTAGGCGGCCCATCGCCCCCACACAGAACATGCTGAGGGAACCCAGTTAACCCCTCGATCACCGAGTGTTAACACCCTCCCTGCCAGTGTCATTTTTATAGCACTGGTCAATGTAAAACTGATGTCACTGGTCCCCAAAAAGTGTCATTTGGGGTCAGATCTGCCGCAATGTCGCAGTCCCGCTAAAAATCGCAGATCGCCGCCATTACAGTAAAAACAATAAAAAAAAAAAAGTTCCTAAATCTAAATCCTAAATTCCTAAATAGTTTGTAGATGTGATAACTTTTGTGCAAACCGATCAATAGACACCTATTCTGTTTTTTTTACCAAAAATATGTAGAAGAATATATCGGTCTAAACCAATATATATATTTTATTTTTTTTTTGGATATGTATTATAGCAGAAAGTTAAAAAAAAGTTTGTTTTTTTTGTTTTCTTTTTTTCAAAATTGTGGCTATTTTTTATTTATAGCGCAAAAAATAAAACTGCAGAGGTGATCAAATACCACCAAAAGAAAGCATTATTTGAGGGGGAAACCGCCAACTTTGTTTGGGTACAACGTCGCACGACCGTGCAGTTATTTGTTAAAGCCACACAGTGCGGTATTGCAAAAAATGGCGTGGTCATTAAGGGGGAAATCCTTTCGGGACTGAAGTGGTTAACCACTTAACCGCCCACCAGCATTTGACAGCGGCAGTCTGGCTCGATATCGCAAATTGCTGTCACCTGACAGCGGCTGCGAGATCGAGCATTGTGGCCGTGTGCGCACTCACTGTGTTACGAGGGGGGAGCCAGGGAGCGGATAGGGTGCACTCGATGTCCGCCGGCTACCTGCGAACGCTCCCCTGCAGTGACAGAACGGGATCCGTGTATGTAAATAATTGCTTATTAGTAAAAAATAAAAACCCCATAAATGAATCCTCATCGTTCGTAAACGCGGCAACTTTTGCGCAAAACAATCTGCGCTGATTGCGAATTATTTTTTTTTTTTTTCCTTTTTTTTTAACCAAAAATATGAGGAAGAATAAATATCGGCCAAAACTGATGAATACATTTTTTTTATATGTATTTTAGCAAAAAGTAAGAAATATTGTTTTTTTGTTGCAAAATTGTCGCTATTTGTTTATAGCGCAAAAAATAAAAACCACAGAGGTGATCAAATACCACCAAAGGAAAGCTCTATTTGTGGGGAAAAAAGGACACACATTTTGTTTGGGTACAATGTTGCACGACCGCGCAATTGTCAGTTAAAGCGACGCAGTGCCGAATCGCAAAAAGTGCTCTGGTCCTAAAGTGTGAAATCCTTCCGGGGCTGAAGTGGTTAAAGAACTGTCCTAAGAGTTTTGTTAGAATTGAGGTTAGACTTTTTGCGATGTGTTAATCCGAGCCTGGGTATGCCCGATAGTCTCTGTTTTGTAATTAAAGAGAAAATCAATAAAAAGAATTAAAAAAAAAAACTGTCCTGAGAATCAAATATTTTTCCATGGGAACTGCATTTTGGAGAATTTGTAATTTGCCATGTGATAAGGAATTGGGTTATAATTGTATTTGTACTGGCTGCCCTAACATTGCAAACTGTGGTGCTATATAAATCCTGTATAATAATAAGAATGCTCATCTACTTGGTTATTAATAATAAAAAAAAAAAAAAATTGTAAAAAATGAGCTTAAAAAAAAAAAACCTGGCTATATATCACCTTTTCAGAATTGACGTGAGATCTCTGTACTTCCAACAGGAACGCCTAGGCAAACTTTGACTGCTTGGTTCTCCTCGGCTGTCCTGTGCTGCTTTGTATGTTTAATACATTTGTCAAAGATTCTAAAGACTCCTAGTGTGTTCTGAATTATAACCTGACCGGCACTGCTTTGAAGTAGCACATGCCTCCTGATGGTAACTCAATCATTGAGTAATAGAATGCGGGGGGCTACCTATTTTGCAGCCGGATCTCTCATACCTTACCAGATGTACTATGAAGTGTAACCAATACTGTTAATGGAACATTTTCAATTTGCAGGCGTCCAGGATCTTTTTTTTTTTTTTTTTGTGCTTCACCAATGGAGGTAATGTGACTGCGTCCAAAACCAATCAATAATACAGCCTGACTCGCTAATCTAAAACAAATAAAAATTCTCAGCACTGCCCTGGATTGTCAAGTATGGAGTGTCCACAAGAAAGTGCTATGTGTATATGTACACAAAAGTGTCTCTAAGGGCCGCTTCACACACGGGTGACTTGCGATCCGACTTGTATCGCCCCAAGTCGCTTGACATCAGAAATCCCTTTGAAGTGAATGGGAGCCGTCTTAATGTACACTGCTGCCTTCAGAAAAGGTTCCTGTATGACTTCTATTGCGACTTGTGCCCATAGAATTCAATGGAAGTTGCCTCCAAGCCACATCCCCATCTATATTGAAGCGACTTTACAGGAAAAAGAATTTACCAAGGTACTCCCCCCGAATTACCCAGGCAACCCCCTCCCTTCTCTGATTGGCCACAGGCAAAGTCACCTGGCATGGAGGTCGGATTATAAGTCGCCCGAAGTCACCTTGAAGTAGTGTTCAGATCGCCTAGCAAAGTCGCCCCTGAAGTTGGGTCGCCTGTGCATGAACTGGCCCTAAGAGTCGGTTCACACAGGGACGATCCGACTTAAGGCGCAACTTTGTAGCCAATTTGAACGCGACTTCAAGGTGACTTACAACGCAAATTAAAGCGACCTCCATGCCAGGCAACTTTGCCTGTGGCAAATCAGAGAATATAGCTCTTCTGACATTCCTTTTAGCTGGGTAAATTATTTTTTTTTTCCTGTAATGACGCTTCAATATAGATGGGGATGCGACTTCCATTGAATTCTATGGGCACAAGTCGGATAGAAGTCTCCTTGAAGTACAGGAACCTTTTCTGAAGTCGGAGCAGCTTCATTAGTGTACATTAAGACGGCTCCCATTCACTTCAATTAGTGGTGCACCGAATGGAAATTTTGGTGCCGAAACCAAAAATGCACTAAGCCGAAAACCGAAACCAAAAATGACAGTTTTTAAAAAAATATTTATATTTTTATATACAATTATCATATGCAGCCTACCTGTGCCTGGGCACTGACAGGTGGCCCTGATTGGCGCTGATAGGTGGTACTGGCAGGTGGCACTGACAGGCGGCACTGGATGGAACTGGCAGGGGGCACTGATTTGCACTGGATTTTACTGGCAGGTGGTACTGATTGGCACTGACAGTTGGCCCTGGATGGTACTGGCATGTGGCACTGGTTAGCACGGACAGACAGCACTGGATGGTATTGGCAAATGGCACTGACAAGTGGCCCTGGATGGTACTGGCATGTGGCACTGGATGGTACTGGCAGGTGGCACTGCTTGGAACTGACAGGCAGCACTGGATGGTACTGGCAGAAGAGATGAGTAGATTCACAATGCACAGAGCGCGCTGCTTGTACGAGCTGCTCTGTGCATGAAACTGTCACCTAATTACACCGGAATGCAGAGAGCTGTCAGATTTTTACTGAGATTGGAGGTGGGCGGGACTGAACAGCTAACTCCCGCCCATCTACCAACATCAACTTGAAGATCTGACAGCTCTCTCTCTGCATTCTCTGCATTCCAGTGTAATTAGGTCACAGTTTCATGCACAGAGTGGCTCGTACAAGCAGCGCGCTCTGTGCATTGTGAATCTACTCATCTCCCACATCCATTGCAGGGTATGTGATGCACACATACCCCACAATGGACGGTACCCGTCCCCTTTTCGGTATCTGCCCATTCTTTTGTTTCGGCCAATACCGAAAACACAGGTTTTGGCCGAAAATGCCGATAATTTTCGGCTGCCGAAATTTCGGTGCATCCCTAACTTCAATGTGACTTCTTATGTCAAGCGACTTGTGACACAAATTGGATCCCAAGTTGCTGTAGTTGGAAGCGGCTCTTAGGTGTTCTGGATAAAAGTTCAATTCATAGGGGATGAAAATGATGATCTATGGAGACTGCCTGCAGTCAGGTCTGGGAACCGTGCACGGCAGGAAAAAGAAGGGAGGGGGGGAGAGAGGCGCCAGGTGACCAATGATGGTGTGGCACAATCTAATAGGGAGATATAAAAAAAAAATAGAATCAATAAAAGGTTCCACTCACAGGGTGACAAGTAGTACCCTAACGGGCTCTGGAATACGGAGTCAAGCGTGTTCTATTACAATTAAATAAATTGCAGTGCTACAGTGAACAAATAAAACATGAAAACAAAAATATCTCATCATGTAAAGTCTATCGGTTTAAATGAATCCTGAATCAATGTGCAAAATAAATAATCCAAAAAAAGACCGTATGAAGTCCAACTGTAAAGTGGTCCAGAATAAACGCTTCCAGAAAAGAAGATAGAAGAAATGACCACTCACCAGATCCACATGCTGTCTCGGTTAAAGAGAACAGCAAATGTGCTGAATAGGATCCAGCGTATTGTAGAATCATGGAGATCATAGGCGTGCGCATGGGGTGTGCCTGGGCACCTCCTAATCAGCCCATGTACATTAGCATTATCGGGCTGCGCACACCTATGATGGAGATATCACGTCATCGTTGGTTCCACGCATGGTGAGAAATAAATATAATGCAAACGTAGTGCAGTATGCCAAGGATAGTATATAGCTACGGGCGGTCCCGTGTTACAAACAAGATAGGGACTGTAGGTTTGTTCATAAGTCAGAACAGGAATATTTTTTAAGTGTAGCTTCAGCCAAAAAAATTATTTTTAACCACTTGCCGTCCGCCAACCGCAGTTTGACGGCTGCAAGATGGCTCGTTATCGCAAATCATATGACGGCGGCTGCAAAATTGTGCACTGTGAGCGCGCGCGCCGCCAGAGGCACGCTCACTGTGTTCCAGGGGAGCCAGGGAGCGTGTAGGGCGGACTCGATCGCCACCGGCTACCCGCGATGGCCCCCCCACATTGAAAGAACGGAGGTCCGTGTATGTAAATACGGATCTCCATTCGGACGGGGGGGGGGAGGGCTGTGATCACAGGCTTCCTGTATATGGAAGCCATGATCACTCCCCTCCCCCTGCCAGCCAAGCCCCCATACAGGTAGAACACGCCTAGGGAACAAATTTAACCCTTAGAGTGCCTCCTCCAGGTTAACCCCTTCACTGCCACTGGCATTTACACAGTAATCAGTGCATTTTTATAGCACTGATTGCTGTATAAATGCCAATGGTCCCAAAAAAGTGTTAAAATGGTCCGACATGTCCACCGCAATATCGCAGTACCGCTAAAAATCGCAGATCACTGCCATTACTATTAAAAAAATAAAAACCCCAGAAATGAATTATCATCTGTAAACTAGGCAACTTTTGCGCAAACCAATCAAACGCCGATTGCGATTTTTTTTTTTTTAACCAAAAATATGAGGAAGAATAAAATTCGGCCAAAACCAATGAAAAAAATTGTTTTTTATATATATTTTTTTGGGATTTGTATGTTAGCAAAAAGTAAGAAAAACTGTTTTTTTTTTTGCAAAATTGTCGCTCTTTTTTTATTTATAGCGGCGATCATAAATGACACAGAGGGGATCAAATACCACCAAAAGAAAGCTCTATTTGTGCGGGAAAAGGACGCAAATTTTGTTTGGGTACAACGCCGCACGACCGCGCAATTGTCAGTTAAAGCGACGCAGTGCCGAAACACAAAAAGTGCTCTGGTCCTAAAGTGGGAAATCCTTCCGGGGCTGAAGTGGTTAAATTTGTTGGATAGCATAGGGAAGGAGTAACACCCCTGTAATGTTTGTTTTGCTGTCTGTTTCTGTTCAGAAGATTTCACCTCACCTCCTGTCCCAATGATAATTGGATTTTGAAAATTTCGGGTTGTTGTGGAAACAAGGATTGGTGATAAAGCATCAGTGGAGACCCCTTTTTCCCATAATAACTCTTACAGGAGTGAATTTCCCTTCCTAGGGGGAGATTTCCTCTCACTTCCTGTTGTCTCCCTCCGTTTGTAAGTCGGATGTTTGTATATAGTGGTCTCCTGTGAAAGTGAATGAAGTGACTTACAATAGTGACACATTACCACCATCTGCAATTCAAACTCACCACACCAATGTTAGGAGTGCGACTTCTATAACTCAGCCTGATGGATCCAATTAGTCAGCCTCAAACACAGCAAGGGTCCTGGATAACAGATAGGGGCAAGGGGACATGCAGTCATCAAAGCACCATCAATGCCAAGCTGCTTGTTTATGTCGGCTTTATATCTATAGCTCTCTTTTCCCAATGTCATAAAATGCATCCGAGACCTGATTCCCTGTAACATCATGTGTCCATCCCGAGAACTTCATATCCCATCATACGCCATCACAAAACAGGTCCAGCGTGTAATATTGCTGCCTGAAAGCTATTGGAAACTGGCAAACAAAGCGGTTAGGCCGTTTCACATGAAGAGTCTGATCAGGTTTTTCACGCAGACCTGGTTGGAGCCTTCATTCCCCTCTATGGACCTACGGGTGTAAGCAGACTTGTCAGTTTTACACCTGACTGCCCCCGAATTCAATCTATTAAAAGAAAAAAAAGAAGAGTATCTGTCCCCTTCCATCTAGGTCAGGGGTCTCCAAACTTTCTAAACAAACATGTTTTATTTGTTCGCTGTAGCACTGCAATTTATTTAATTGTAATATAACACGCTTGACTCCGTATTCCAGAGCCTGTTAGGGTACTACTTGTCACCCTGTGAGTGAAACCTTTTATTGATTCAATTTTTTTTTATATCTCTTTTACTGTCCTTGTTTGTGTCATTAGGAGGAATAGTGCCCAATAATTGGCGTCATTAGGAGGAATTGTGCCCAATAATTGGCGTCATTAGGAGGAATTGTGCCCAATAATTGGCGTCATTCGGAGGAATTTTGCCCAATAATTGGCGTCATTAGGAGGAATTGTGCCCAATAATTGGTGTTATTAGGAGGAATAATGCCCAATAATTGGTGTCATTAGGAGGAATAGTGCCCAATAATTGGTGTCATTAGGAGGAAGAGTGCCCAATAATTGGCGTCAGGAGGAATAGTGCCCAATAATTGGCGTCATTAGGAGGAATTGTGCCCAATAATTGGCATCATTAGGAGTAATTAACCCGTGTTAATGAGGATTACCGTGGTTAATAACCCGTGTTAATGAGGATTACTACGGTTAATAACCCGTGTTAAGGAGGATTACTGCGGTTAA
>BLSH010059226.1:100056-113952 GCA_018402905.1 Glandirana rugosa | reverse complement strand
TATCATCAAAAAATGATATTTTTGTTGCAGGGGGTGTTCAAAACCTGACTTCTTAGTGCAGACTTCTGGGAAAATCAGTGAGTCAATCACACAAGCAGGAAATTATGTTTCTGGTGGGGGGGGGGGGGTTGTTCTGTATACTATCTGTCGGAATACCTCCAGGTTGCCATATTGCATTTTACTGGAAACTACAGAGCTGCAGATTGAAAAGGAAGAGTCATTTTTAATAACATTCAATTACGATACGACTTGTGTTACAATTGTATACGCTGTATATATTTGGAGTTATAAGTGGAGTTACCCTTTTAGTATATAATGCCATATGCTGTTGTCAAATAATTGTATTAGTTAATTCCATGAAGAAGCAGGTGTTCCTATTAAATCAGGGGTGTCAACCTGTGGCCCTCCAGCTGCTGTAGAACTACAATTTCCATGAGGCATTGCAAGGCTGACAGTTACAAGCATGACTTTCCATAGCCAGAGGCATGATGGGACTTGTAGTTCTGCAACAGCTGGAGGGCCGTCAGTTTGAGACCCCTGTATTAAATGCTAGGGGAGTATACTTCATAGTAGGTTTTAAAGTGGCACCAAATCCAAACATGTAGGGTAGCTTGCCAATTCTTGTATGTGGTGGCTGCACTAGTTTACATTTTTAACCACTTCCAGACCACCCGCCGTCATTATACGGTGGTACTTTGCCGTTGAACACCATTGTTATGGTAGCAGATAGCTACCATAACCCCGGTATATCTTTAAACAGCGATCGGCCCGCTTTCAGATAAAAGTGGTCTCTGCGGCGGATTTGTCACAAGATCACTTTTATTGGGGGCGAGAGAGGTGCCCCCCTCCCACCAGTTTCCTGTCATCTCCGCCACTTACCGGACCCACCGGTAGCAGCCGAGATGAACGGGTCCTCTTCTCACAATGCCTGGATGCCGAATGAGGGGGAAGATGCCGAATGAGGGGGAAGATGCCGAATGAGGGGGAAGATGCCGCTCACTCGGCTCCATAGCATTGAAGGGCCGAAGCAACGTCAAACGCCATTTCCGCCCAAAGCTCTTAACCAGTTCCGTACCGGCTTGCGTACATTTACTGCTGCAGTGTGGCTCTATTACGCAAGATCGCCGTCTATAAACGGCAGCTTGTGCGTGCGCAGCTGGCGGCACTCTCTCATGCCCACCGCACTCTGCAGGAGTGTGCCCGTGGCTCGGGCGGACCCAATGTCTGCCGGCGAGCCGCGATGACCTGGCAGAGAGAAAGAACGGGGAACCGCTAATGTGAACACAACGGTTCCCCGCTTTGTTAGTGGGCATTTAAAAGATCTACTGATCCCTATCACTGGGATCAGTTAGATCTCTAGTGCCCATGGTAGCCCAGCCCCCTCACAGTTAGAACACGCCTAGGGAACACAGTTAACCCCTTGATTGCCCCCCCAGGTTAACCCCTTCACTGCCAATGACATTTATACAGCAATCAGTGGATACCTACATTTCTGATTGCTGTATAAATGTCATTGGTCCCAAAAAAGTGTCAAAAATGTCCACCATGTCCGCTGCAATATCACAGCCCCGATAAAAATTGCAGATCGCCGCCATTACTAGTAAAAAAAAAAATGCCAAAAATGAATTCTCATGGTTTGTAAACAAGGCAACTTTTGGACAAACCAATCAATAAACACAGATTGTGATGTTTTTTTTTAACCAAAAATATGAGGAAGAATATAAATCAGACAAAACCGATGAATAAATTAGTTTTTTTTATTTCTTTTTTTTGGATTTGTATTTTAGCAAAAAGTAAGAAATGTTTTTTTTTGCAAAACTGATGCTCTTTTTTTTGTTTATAGCGGTGATCAGAAATGACGCAGAGGTGATCAAATACCACCAAAAGAAAGCTCTGTTTGTGGGAAAAAAAGAACGCAAATTTTGTTTGGGTACAACGTTGCACGATCGCGCAATTGTCAGTTAAAGCGGCGCAGTGCCAAATCGCAAAAAGTACTCTGGCCCTAACATGGGAAATCCTTCCAGGGCTGAAGTGGTTAAAGGAGAAAAATTATATATTTTTTTCCAAATGACATTTAATTTTTTACATTTTTTTTTATTGTGTTTTAGTGTAAATTTGAGATGTGAGGTCTTTTTGACCCCGGATCTGTCATTTAAGAGGTCCTGTCATGCTTTTTTTGATTACATTCCTTGTAATAGGAATAAAAGTGACCCAATTTTTTTTTAAGAAAGGACAGTGTAAAAATAAAAAAGTAAAATAAATAATAATAAAAAAATGTAAAGCGCCCCGTCCCGCTGAGCTCGCGCGCAGAAGCGAACACCTACGTAAGTCACGACCGCATATGAAAATGGTGTTGAAACCACACATGTGAGGTATTGCCACGACCGTTAGAGCGAGAGCAATAATTCTAGCAATAGACCTCCTCTGTAACTCAAAACTGCTAACCTGTAGAAATTTTTAAACACCACCGATGGAGATTTTTAAGTGCCAAAGCTTGTCGCCACTCCACGAGCGGGCGCAATTTTGAAGCGTGACATGTTGGGTATCAATTTACTCGGCGTAATATTATCTTTCACAATATAGAAAAAGGTGGGCTAACTTTACTGTTATTATTTTTGATTCAAAAAAGTGAATGTTTTCCAAAAACATCGCGCTTGTAAGACCGCTGAGCAAATAGGGTGTGAAATAAAGTATTGCAACAACCGCCATTTTATTCTCCAGAAAATATATATATACTGTCTGGAGGTTCGAAGTAATTTTATAGCCAAAAAAAACAGATTTAACTTGTAAACTTAGATTGTAAGCTCTAACAAGCAGGGCCCTCTGATTCCCCTTGTACCAAATTGTGATGTAACTGTACTGTCTGTCTTCATTTTGTAAAGCGCTGCGCAAACTGTTGGCGCTATATAAATCCTGTATTATAATAATAATAATGAACAACAGATCCCAAAAAGAGGCTCGGTCCTTAAGTGGTTTAAGGCTTCCTTTATTTTTACCTGGGGAGTCCAGCTTTAATTTGTTAGTCAAGTCCATTTAACACTACTCTCTCTCCAGGCTGACCTTGACACCCTAAGACAGGGAGTGTTACTGGGTGGATCACCAGGTGAAAATTTAATGGCAAAACCTAAAAAAAACACCAATGCAGCTACCACATTTAAAGGCCAAGTTCATCTTCTGCACCATGTGATCCCCATATTTAAGATGTAACCTGGTGAAAAGGTCCTCACCCTCACTAGGGTTGCCACCAAATCTCTTTAAACCCAAATACATTTACACAGGTTGTTCTGAGGCAAATGTAATGCAGATGAGGCACCAAGTGAGTTTAAGTACCACCTTAATCAGCCACAGAACCTGTGCAATTAACGTGAAAATGATCAGGAGGTAAATAATATCTGCTAATGAATTGGCCAACATCCCTAGTAATTAGAGCAATGGTTTCCCCAGAAGAATGGTGGTACTTTAAAGTTCTTCTGGGGAAACCATTGCTCTGTGTAATTCATGTGTTCCAGTTTAAAGGGATGAGGTGGCAACCCTAACCCTCGCACCAATGCAATATTCCCAATGCATACGTTCAAGAAACAGGCTGTTCGGTGGTGCTGTAATGACCACAGGCTGGAAACCATGGATGATCAAAATAAAGAGTCATCAGCACACCAAGTATTCCTCAAAAGGGTCCAAAGCTTTATTTTCGTGGTCCCATAATAAACATACAGCAACATTTCGGAGCCACGCAGGGCCCCTTCGTCAAGGAAAGTGACCTGGTCACTTGCCTGATGAAGGAGACCTGCGTGGCAGTGAAACGTTGCTGTATGTTATGTGACCGCAAAAATAAAGCTTTGGACCCTTTCAAGGAATCCTTGGTGTGCTGATGTTCTTTCTTCACTTTGATCCTCACACCACCCCATTTTCCCCTGCACAGCATGCATCTCCTTCGTAGCCGCTGTCACTTTGGCTTGACCTGTGCAGCCATGTCATTCAGTTAAAGAAATTGCGGAACAAGAAAAGTGTGAGGGGCAACAGGATTTTTCTTGGTACCACCAAGGACATTACACTGGATTAAAATCACAATTTTATTGTTACAAAAAATATATTTTTCATTAAGACCGAACATAAGGATAAATATTCTTCTTGTATGGCTGTACTACACCCACGATGTGTTAATCCATTGACACTTCTACTGACACTTCCTTCAGTGTCCTTCAGATACTCATCCAGAGAATCCAAAGTTGTCCTGTTGAGATCCCCTCATGCCCTGCCACCACTTGGTCCCCTGCTGCCATGTTTCTGACGTCCTGATGATGCTCTGCTAAGCCTGCCCCCCCACTCTATGAATGTAACACTAAAGACAAACCTATCCCCGGAGGCTCAGCAGGCACAATACACATCATTTGCCTAGGAAAATAGCGTGTATAGGAGGCGGGTCCAAACCCTTTAAAAAAAAAAAAAAGAATCCAGAGGGGTGGGCAGGAGGCACTTTCAATTTAAGGCTAAATATCCTCTTTAATTATTCCCTAGAACAGTGATGTCAGACGTTGGCACCCCGATGCTTTGGAACCAGGGCTGCCATCAAGGGGGTACAGGCAGTGCTGTTGCAAGGGGCCCCAGTGTCTCAAGGGGCCCTTACCACAAAGACATTAGCAGTCTTTAACATTGGAGTCTATGGGAGGGGTCACCCGATTTTGGGACACTGAAATTTGAATTTCGGACTTAACATTGAAGTCTATGGGAGGGTGTCACCTGGTTTGGGGACACCGTTCTCCCGAACCATAACCAATAAAAATACCAAACTTGGGTCACATAGAGGGGACCCCTTGGGCAACAACTGGACCATGTTTGGTACCTCCTAAAAATCTATGGTTCCACCGTACCGGGTCCCCAAAGTGACCAATCAATGACCTGCAATTGTCTGGTGATTGTCAGACTTAACATTGGAGTCTATGGGAGGGAGACACCCCTGGCCAGTGAGTGGATGTGGTGGGATGGCCAGTGGCCGGGCCCTGGGGAATGTTGGTGGTCAGACAGGGGGGCCCAGGTCTAAAGCTGTGTAAGGGGCCCCAACATTTCTGATGGCTGTCCTGTTGGGAACTACATTTCCCATGATGCTCATGCACTCTGCAGTGTAGTTGAGCATCATGGGAAATGTAATTCGAAAACATTTGTGGTGCCAAGGCTCGCCATTACTGTCCCAGGCTATCCACAACAGAAATGTTTTGTCTTCATGTATGTTTTAAGCAGCTGGTATGATGGATGTACAATGTCCACTACAGTTACATGGTCCTCATATGATAACTGTTGTCCACAATGGGAAGGTTGGTTAGGACTACAGGTGTGTTCATTTTCCTGCATGGCATGCTTTCTATTCTTTGCATCATTTTCTTTGGTTGAATCCTAGCTGTTTGCTGCTGACTATAATATAACATAAAGTATTGGTTCTTTATTTACTCAAGTTTCTAGGGCTAAAAATAAAGAATAGGTGACATACTTCTATGCGTTATGCAAGATGTCCTTCTACCTCGTGGGAGAGCAGGTTCCACAGGTCCATATTATTTATGAATGCGGAAACGTCCTGCCCCCATTTAGGTACAATGGAACTTATAAACATCAATTCTGGATAAATGACGTTGATTATTGAGAATTTACAGGTAAAATATAATAGAATTTCTATGAATTTTTTTTTTTTTTTATCCTCAGGGCATATTTTTTAATCTAAGCACCGTCATTTCTTGTAACAAACGTCAAGGTGCCCGTTTTTAGCAGATGGCACATATTCTCTGAGGGACACCGTGCTCTGCACACCGTCATTCAATAATAGTAATCCATACTAGGTAACCTAAGCCCCAGAGTAGGTAAATGGACAAGTTCAATAGTCCTGAGTTAAAAGCAGTCCATAAGCTGAAAATGAATCGATGATAAAAAAAATATTGTGGAACTCAGGGCAAAAGCTCTTCTCTAGAGTAAAGTCAACTCCATAGGCTGCATATTAAAGGAACACAGAAAAGCGGCCTCTGTGCTTGCCATGTTTTTACATTAAATACTACACTCAGACAATGGAACACTCAAATTTGAGTAAAAAGCTCATCTGTTAGGCAGCTGCTGGTGGGATGTGGTCAGCGATGCATCCGTCCGTGACATCACCGGGATGACCTCTGAATCACAACGCGTTTCTGAGCATGCGCGAGGCCTGTACTGGGCATGCGCGCTCCTTTCTCAAGTGTGATTCAGAGGGCATCCCGGTGATGTCACACGCCATCGCAGCACTGCATTCCAATCGTTGTTCACCATCAGAGCCCGGAAGACCACAGAGACAGCCGGCTTTTCTCTCACATACCTCGGCTTCTACCAGCTCGGATGGACGCATCACTAACCACATCCCACCGGCAGTTGCCCAACAGATGAGCTTTTTACTTTTTACTCAAATTTGAGTATTCCATTGTCTGTGCTTGCCATGTTTTTACAATAAAGCTGAGTTACGCCCACATAATTTTTTTTTTTTTTTGCTGGTATTAAAGTAATTGATAGCTTTAAATCCGGGTAGTCTTCCTATTTATTTTGTACTTACATTGCTGATTTTTTCTTTACTGGTAGTTCCCATCTTAGCTGTGGGCATGTGAAGCCTACTCGCACCCTTCTCGAGTCTCTTCCTGGATAAGGTGCATGCTGGGTAACCAGCATACACCTCTCGATCTTGGGCTTATGCCTCGTTGCCATAACAATGGGCAGCGACAGAGGAAGGTCCCGCCCCGTTGTTATGGCAATGTGATTTTACAGCTCAGGGATGGCCGCTGACTCATGGGAAATGATGACTCACATCTCCCATGAGCCCAGACGAGCCAGGAAGTGATGCGGAGTGCCGCAGATCAGGAAGTGGAAGATTACAGGGACCACATAGCAACAGGGCACTTAGGGTGAGTATAAAATGTGTTTTTTTCCAAAGGTGATTCATCATGCATAGAGGATTTTAAATTTATAAAGATGTATTTGTGGGTGGAACTCCACTTTAAATACTACACTCAGAGGTGCTTTTCTGCGTTCCTTTCATCACTGGTGGAGAGGCTGTCACTTCATTTATAGGTCACATCTTCTAATTCTGGATGGACCTTCTGCACACTGCTAAAACCCTTTCCAGAAAACTATGCAATGAAAAACAGGGATATTTAGTTCACATATATTGCAATACATGTTTAAGCTGACCACCTGCGTCAAAGTAATCCCTCTTCTAGCCAGTCCTACACTGCCTTGCCACTGCAAATGCTACGGTGGACACCATGCCAACCTGGGGCATAAAGACACAAGGTGGGGGAGAATGACAAGGTTCTGTTCTTGGTCACTGACCTGCGTTACAACAGAGAAAAGATATACCTGTGCTCAAATCCCAATAGCCAGTACATGTATTTGATCAGATGCTAAAGGGGTGTGACCACATTAACACTACAAATTCTGGATGGACCCTCTGCACGTTGCTACACCCTTCCCAGCAAACTATGCAATAAAAAACAGGGATATTTAGTTCATATACAGTGGATATAAAAAGTCTACACACCCCTGTTAAAATGTCAGGTTTCTGTGATGAGACAAATAAATAATTTCAGAACTTTTTCCACCTTTAATGTGACCTACAGGGAAGTAAAACTAAAAAAAACTAAAAGAATATGGTTGCATAAGTGTGCACACCCTTAACCGCTTGCCGACCAGCTGCCGTCGGCAGCAAACTCCAGTAGCTGTACGGCGGACTGGAGGGCGCCGGCTCATGCGACAGGCAGGAGCTCGCTGTGCCCATGGGTCGGGTGGACTCGATGTCCACCGACGACCCGCGATTGCCTTCTACAGAGGCAGAAGGGGATCTGCCAATGTGAACACGGCGGATCCTCGTTCTGTCAGTGAACATGACAGTGATCTACTGTTCCCAGTGATCGGAAACAGTGAGATCTGTTATGTCCCTGCCAGCTCAGCCCCCACACAGTTAGAACACAATGAGGGAGCACAGTTAACCCCTTGATCGCCCCCTAGAGTTTTACCCCTTCCCTGCCAGTGACATTTATACAGTAATCAGTGGCTATTTTTAGTACAGATCACTGTATAAATGTCATTGGTCCCAAAAAAGTGTCAAAAGTGTCCGATCTGTCCGCCGCAATGTCGTAGTCCCGATAAAAATTGCAGATCGCCGCCAATACTAGTAAAAAAAATAATAATAATAAAAATACCATAAATCTATCCCCTATTTTGTAGATGCGATAACTTTTGCGCAATCCAATCAATATATCCAATCACAATCAATTGTGATTTTATTTACCAAAAATATGTAGAAGAATATATATCGGCCTAAACTGATGAATACATTTGTTATTTTATAGATTTTTTTTGGATATGTATTATAGAAAAATGTAAAAAAAAGATGTTTTTTTTTCTCCAAAATTGTCGCTCTTTGTTTATAGCGCAAAAAATAAAAACCGCAGAGGTGATCAAATACCACCAAAAGAAAGCTCTATTTGTGGGGAAAAAAGGACGCCAATTTTGTTTGGGCACAACGTTGTACGACCACGCAATTGTCAGTTAAAGCGACGCAGTGTCGTATCTCAAAAAATGTCCGGTTCATTAAGGGGGCAAATCCTTCCGGGGCTGAAGTGGTTCAACTACTGGATGATTCTCTTTGGATGACGCACTGAACTGGATATTTTTCTGGAGAAACTTCTTTGACGTTTTGGCACTGGTCTTCCAAAACATATGTTTGGGGCGGTTTTCCTTCAGCTGGAACAGGGGCCTTAGTCAAGGTAGAGGGAATTATGAACCGTTCCAAATACCAGTCAATATTGGCACAAAACCTTCAGGCTTCTGCTAGAAAGCTGAACATGAAGAAGAACGTCATATTTCAGCATGACCACGACCCAAAGCATCCATCCAAATCAACAAAGGAATGGCTTCACCAGAGGAAGATTAAAGTTTTGGAATGGCCCAGCCAGAGCCCAGACCTGAATCCCATTGAAAATCTGTGGGGTGATCTGAAGAGGGCTGTGCACAGGAGATGCCCTCGCAATCTGACAGATTTGGAGTGTTTTTGCAAAGAAGAGTGGGCAGACATTGCCAAGTCAAGATGTGCCATGCTGACTCATACACAAAAAGAAATAGTGCTGTAATAAAATCAAAAGGTGTTTCATCAAACTATTAGTTTAAGGGTGTGCACACTTATGCAACTATATTATTTTCGTTTTTTTTATTTTTACTTCCCTCCACCTAAAAGATTTCAGTTTGAGTTGTACAGTTTATAGATCACATGAAAGGTGGAAAAAGTTCTGATATTATTTATCTTTGTCTCATTTTTTTACATCACAGAAACCTAACATTTTAACAAGGGTGTGTAGACTTTTTATATCCACTGTGTATATGTCCATTTAGGGCTTAGCCTCTTTACCCCCAGGCCAATTCTGACATTTCTCTCCTACATGTCATTTTTTTTTTTAACCACTCGTTGACCGCCAACCGCAGATTGGCAGCGACAAGATGGCTCGATATCGCAAACCGCCGTCATATGACGGCTGCTGCGAGATCATGCACTGTGAGTGTGCGCGCGCCCACTGTGTTCGGAGGGGGGCCAGGGAACGTGTGCGGCGGACTCAATCTCCGCTGGCTACCCGCGATGCTCCCACCCCCCCCCCCCCGCAGTGAAAGAACGGAGATCCGTGTAAGTAACGACAGATCTCCGTTCTTTGAGAGGGGGAAGGGATGTGATCACAGCCTTCCTCTATATGGAAGCCGTGATCACGCCCCTTCCCCTGCCAGTCAAACACTAACACAGTTAGAACACGCCCAGGGAACACAGTTAACCCTTAGAGCGCCCCCCCCAGGTTAACCCCTTCACTGCCAATGGCATTTACACAGTAATCAGTGCATTTTTATAGCACTGATCGCTGTATAAATGCCAATGGTCCCAAAAAAAGTGTCAAAATGGTCCGACATGTCCGCTGAAATATCGCCATTACTAGTAAAAAATGAAAAAAAAATAAAACCCCAGAAATGAATTCTCATCATCCTTAAATGCGGCAACTTTTGAGCAAACCAATCAATAAATGGCGATTGCGATTTTTTTTATCACAAATATGAGGAAGAATATAAATCGGCCAAAACCGATGGAAAAAATGTTTTTTTATATTTTTTTTTTTTTGGATTTGTATTTTAGCAAAAAGTAAGAAATTTGGGTTTTTTTTGCAAAATTGTCGCTCTTCTTTTGTTTATAGCGGCGATCAGAAATGACGCTGCGGTGATCAAATACCACCAAAAGAAAGCTCTATTTGTGGGAAAAAAGGACGCAAATTTCGTTTGGGTACAACGTCGCACGACCGCGCAATTGTCAGTTAAAGCAATGCAGTGCCGAATCGCAAAAAGTGCTCTGGTCCTAAAGTGTGAAATCCTTCCGGGGCTGAAGTGGTTAATTTGCGAGAAAGTTACTTAGAATACACAACCATCTCTCTCATGCAATTTATGTCTCACAGTATTTGGGCAGTAGGTTTTCAAAAGGATTTTTTTAAAAATAAACTTTCATGAATTTTGAGTGAATAAAAAAGACAATATAATACCCTATTTTTGTTACAATATAAAAGATTGTCACACTGAGTAAATGGATACCTAACATTTCACACTTATGCATATGCCTGTGAAACAGTGCCAAACACAGGGGTGGTGCTTTAAAATGTTTTATTTATTTTATTTAAATTTATTTTTTTAACTGTACTTTTTTTTTTTTTTGCAACCTTATTGCTATCACACGGGATAAAAAAAAAAACATCCCTTGTAATAGCATGGGCCATGACAGGTCCTCTATATGGAGAGATCTGAGGTCTTTTAGACCCCAGATCTCTCCTCTGGCCTTCAAGGCATCTGATCAAACCGAGATTGGTTTGATCAGATGCTGGACTAGCCAGTAACAGCAACAAACGGGAAGTGACAAAATCCATGTTTCTGTCTCTTTTATCACAGAATAGTGGTGGAACTTTTGTTCCTTCCACTCTTCTCAGGTAATGAGACCAAAGCGGTCGCATAGTTTCCGGGCTCCCCTATCGGACGGGATAGCCTGGGAAAGGAAAAGGTTACCTCTGGTCACACAAATAAAACTCTACTAGGTGTTTTCCTTCCCAAGTTGTGCAATCTCCCAGCAGGTAACCGTTTAAATAGATTCTCGTAGGTAACAAAACAGTGACTTTAGAGTTGACAATAGGACGCCATTGACACCTGACATTCTTTCCAAACTATGCTATACTAGTTGTTTGTTTTAGCTCCTCCTAACCATTTAGGTTGTGTTTATTCAACAGTTTTCTCTTTAACATTTTATGTAGCAGTTTGCTTTTGGTAGCTGGTTTCAGCTAATAAAGGTCAGATCTTGGGTTCAACAAGGTAAAGGGGAAAAAATAAATCTGAATTTTTCAGACAAGGCAAAATATAACTAAAGAGGGGAGGTTTTATGGTTTAGTTTAAATGCCTATTGTGGTCCTAAAATCGCCCCCCTTTTTTCTGTTAGAATGATTTAACGCTAGCATCATTCTCTGTATTTGTGAAAATGACCTTCGTTCAACAAAATTCTAATTTTAGCAGCATTCTATAGAAATGCAGAAAAATGTTAAACATGTACCCTATTCATCCATCTTTGTATTCCTGTCCCATAGAGGCAGCTACAGAGAAATTTAGACTTGGCTTAGAAGCTTGTACCTTCAAAAAATTAGGTAGTTGAAATTCCAATGTGTTAGGCCCTGTTCACACAGGGGCGACTTGGGATCCGACTTGAGTCGCCTCAAGTCGCCCCAGGTCGCTTGACATAAGAAATCCCATTGAAGTGAATGGGAGCCGTCTTTATGTACGCTACTGAAGTCGCTCCGACTTCAAGGCGACTTCAGAAGAGATTCCTGTACTACTTGGAGGCGACTTCTATTCGACTTGTGCCCATAGAATTCAATGGAAGTCGCCTCCAAGTCGGATCCCCCATCTTAATGCAAGCGACTTTGTCAGTGAAAAGAATAGAATTTATTTTGGGGTAGCCCCCCCCCCTCCCTTCTCTGATTGGCCACAGGCAAAGTCGCCTGGCATAGTTAAGTTTGAAGTTGCCTCCAAGTTGCCTTGAAGTTGCCTGGCAAAGTCGTGCCTGAAGTTGGATCGCCCCTGTGTGAACCGAGCCTGAACGTCATCATTTCAGGTCAACCTTTCATTCCTTGGAATATTGGACACTTCATATTTACACTTGACTCCGAATTTTGGGTACAAAAGCGTGTCAAGATGGGTATATTCAGAAAATGTATCACTGCATCCAAGTTTTAGCATTATTTGAAGTGGTACAAGGGAAATGATATGGGAGGATTTGTTTTTTTTTTGGTACAGTGAGGGAAAAAAGTAGTTGATCCCCTGCTGATTTTGTACGTTTGCCCACTGACAAAGAAATGAACAGTCTATTATTTTAATGGTCGGTTTATTTTAACAGTGAGAGACAGAGTAACAAAAAAAAAATCCAGAAAAAAAACGCATTTTAAAAAAGTTATAAATTGATTTGCATTTCAATGAGTATTTGATCCCCTATCAATCAGCAAGATTTCTGGTTCCCAGGTGTCTTCTGTACAGGTAATAGACTGAGATAGGGAGTGCTCCTAATTTCAGCTTGTTACCTGTATAAAAGACACCTTGTCTACAGAAGCAAATCAATCAATCAATCAGATTCCCATCTCTCCACCATGGCCAAGACCAAAGAGCTGTCCATGGATGTCAGGGAAAAGATTGTAGACCTACACAAGGCTGGAATTGGCTACAAGACCATCACTTAACAGCTTGGTGAGAGGGCGACAACAGTTGGTGCCATTATTTGCAAATGGAAGAAACACAAAACTGTCAATCTCACTTGGCCTTCAGCTCCATGCAAGATCTCACCTCGCGGAGTTTCAATGATCATGAGAACGGTGAGGAATCAGCCCAGAACTACACGGGAGAATCTTGTCAATGATCTCAAGGCAGCTGGGACCATCGTCACCAAGAACACAATTGGTAACACTACGCAGTGAAGGCCTGAAATCCTGCAGCACCTGCAAGGTCCCCCTGCTCAAGAAAGCGCATGTACAACCCGTCTGAATACTGCTAATGAACATCTGAATGATTCAGAGGGGAATTGGGTGAAAGTGTTATGGTCAGATGAGACCAAAATCAAGCTCTTTGGCATCAACTCACCATCAAACATGGAGGTGGAAACATTATGCTTTGGGGTTGTTTTTCTGCTAAGAGGACAGAACAACTTCACCGTATGAAAGGGACGATGGACAGTGCCATGTACCGTCAAATTTTGGGTGAGAACCTCCTTCCCTCAGCCATGGCATTGAAAATGGGTCATGGATGGGTATTCGAGCATGACAATAACCCAAAACACATCAGAATCAGAATCAGAAAAGGTTTATTGCCATGATCTGTAAACAAGGTTCACGGATTAGGAATTTGTCTTGGTGTTTTGGCGCAAAAGAAGAATAACAAAAAATACAAAAAAAATAAAAAATACTAAGTAAAATACACAATAAATACAAAAGTAATCACAAGATTTACAGGGTTGGATAAGATAACTGTACAGGCTATTTAGACTGGGACATGTGCAAATGCAAATGCAAAATTTACAGAGTCAAAGTGTCAAGTGGCAAAGTACAAAAATTACAGTGTGTAAAGTGTCAAGTGTTAAGTGTTCATGAGTCCCACAGCAGATGGATAGAAACTGTTTTTGTGGCGGGAGGTTCTGGTCCGCATTGACCGTAGCCTCCTGCCTGAGGGGAGTGGCTGAAATAGTCCATGTCCAGGGTGAGAAGGGTCGGTTGTGATCCGACCTGCTCGTCCCCGAGTCCTGGAGACGTACAGGTCGAACCCAATAACAGTACGAGCTTATGGGTAGGT
>BLSH010059226.1:87758-100046 GCA_018402905.1 Glandirana rugosa | reverse complement strand
TGGATGGGTATTCGAGCATGACAATAACCCAAAACACATCAGAATCAGAATCAGAAAAGGTTTATTGCCATGATCTGTAAACAAGGTTCACGGATTAGGAATTTGTCTTGGTGTTTTGGCGCAAAAGAAGAATAACAAAAAATACAAAAAAAATAAAAAATACTAAGTAAAATACACAATAAATACAAAAGTAATCACAAGATTTACAGGGTTGGATAAGATAACTGTACAGGCTATTTAGACTGGGACATGTGCAAATGCAAATGCAAAATTTACAGAGTCAAAGTGTCAAGTGGCAAAGTACAAAAATTACAGTGTGTAAAGTGTCAAGTGTTAAGTGTTCATGAGTCCCACAGCAGATGGATAGAAACTGTTTTTGTGGCGGGAGGTTCTGGTCCGCATTGACCGTAGCCTCCTGCCTGAGGGGAGTGGCTGAAATAGTCCATGTCCAGGGTGAGAAGGGTCGGTTGTGATCCGACCTGCTCGTCCCCGAGTCCTGGAGACGTACAGGTCGTGGATGGATGGAAGGCTGCAGCCGATCACCTTTTCTGCAGAGCGCACAATGCGCTGCAGTCTCTGTCTGTCCCTGGCTGTGGCTCCAGCGTACCACACGGTGATGGAGGAGGTGAGGATGGATTCAATGATGGCCGTGTAAAACTGCACCATCATCTGCACCGGCAGCTTTGCTTTTCTCAGCTGCCGTAGGAAGTACATCCTCTGCTGGGCCTTCTTGATGAGGGAGCCGATGGTAGGCTCCCACTTGAGGTCGTGGGTGATGGTGGTCCCGAGGAAGCGGAAGGAGTCCACGGTGGTGACGGGTAGGTCTGTCAGGGCGAGGGGGGGCAGGGGGGCTGTGACTTTTCTGAAGTCCACGATCATCTCCACTGTCTTCTGGGCATTGAGCTCCAGGTTGTTGGCACTGCACCAGGACACCAGTCGGTCCACCTCCCTCCTGTAGGCCGACTCATCACCGTCTGAGATGAGCCCGATGAGGGTGGTGTCATCCGCAAACTTAATCAATTTGACGGACTCATGGCTGGAGGTGCAGCAGTTGGTGTACAGGAAGAAGAGCAGAGGAGAAAGGCCAAGGCAACAAAGGAGTGGCTCAAGAAGAAGTATATAAAGGTCTTGAAGTGGCCTAGCCAGTCTCCAGACCTTAATCCCATAAAAAATATGTACAAGGAGCTGAAGGTTTGAGTTACCAAACGTCAGCCTTGAAACCTTAATGACTTGGAGAGGATCTGCAAAGAGGAGAGTGACATAATCCCTCCTGAGATGTGTGCAAACCTTGTGGCCAACTACAAGAAACGTCTGACCTCAGTATTTGGTGGCAAAACCCTTGTTGGCAATCACAAAGTCATTTTTTGTGAAGGGGTCATATAATTATTTCACTCATTAAAATGCAAATCAATTTATCACTTTTTTGAAATACGTCTTTCTGGATAATTTTGTTGTTATTCTGTCTCTCACTGTTAAAATAAACCGACCATTGAAATGATTGACTGGTCATTTCTTCGTCAGTGGGCAAACGTACAAAATCAGTAGGGAATCAAATACATTTTTACCTCATTGTAGGTGGCACCAACATTTTCCCGCTCCAGTTCTTCTAATTCTGTACCTGGGAGAAAATGGTATAGGCCATAGGTGCTCATCATAGTTTTATTTGGCCTATATCATGGGTGCTCAACCTGTGGCCCTCCAGCTGTTGTAGAGTTACAAGTCCCATGGGCATTGCAAGGCTGACAGTTACAAGCATGACTCCCAAAGGAGGAGGCATGATGGGACTTGAAGCTACACTACAGCTGGAGGGCCACAGGTTGAGCACCCATGATATAGGTCAACTAAAACTATGGATTTATTTTTTAACATTGATGACTTTCACCAGTTTAAAATGTCCCTTTCGTACTGTGATTGTTTTTTCTAAGATCGTTCCTAGGCTTCTTTGACCTGATTACAATAGATAACGTATCTCACTATGGATCAGAAGATTGTAGGTTCAACTCCTTCCTGGCCAGTTCACTGTGCCGTGATCGTATAATGGTTAGTACTCTGTTGTGGCCGCAGCAACCCTGGTTCAAATCCGGGGTCATGGCATTAAAAAGGTATACATGGTGACATCACATCTTCTGAAAACTGAGGACTGGCAGTGGGAATTCTCGCTTTCTTCTTGCTATGGGAAAGTGACCATGCTCTTACCAACCAGCTATTTCCTTAATTTGGTGTCCAAGGCCTCTCCAAAGGGTTGTTTCCTATTAACCCCAATCCTTTACAGATGCACACATTTCCTGCAGCCTGCCTCCACAGAACAGCACCACATCCACAAAATTCTGCACATCTGGATCTGGACTGACATGAGGGCCAGTCAAGAATTTTGGCACAGGGCGTCTGCCGGACCCTCTACACCAACCTTTCTCAACCTTTTCAACAAAGAGGAACCCTTGAAATAACTTCCCGGTCTCGGGGATCCCCTGCTAAAAATTACTATATCTACAACTCATGATGTATTAGTGTGATGGTCAATGGGAAGAATGCTCCTTACACTTGTGGCCATTGGGAAGAATTACCCCTTACAGGAAGCTAAAAAGATCAATGGTGTCAGTGGGAATTTATCTGAGTGGCAAAAAATTGGTCATTGCTCAATGAACCCCTAGCAACCTCTGGAGGAACCCTAGGGTTCCATAGAACCCTGGTTAAGAAACCCTGGTCTACACAGTAGCATAAGGACAAAGGGAATGTTTCCAACTTTTTGAGGACTGAAGGATCTGTGAGGATCTTCCCAGGGTCTCATGCCATATGCTTGGCCTAGACCAGGGATATGCAATTAGCGGACCTCCAGATGTTGCAGAACTACAAATCCTATGAGGCATAGCAAGATTCTGACAGTCACAAGCATGACACCCAGAGGCAGAAGCATAATGGGACTTGTAGTTTTGCAACAGCTGGAGGTCCGCTAATTGCATATCGCTGGCCTAGACCATAAGGGTCTGACAGACAGCCAAAAAAAATGACTGTTGGTTGCATGGCCAAGCAAGGAAGAGGCCCTCACACCTCTAGTTCACATGGTCTTAAAAGACTGGATTGTCCTCAGCCTGGAACCATAATGGATCCAGCTACAAATAAGTATAACTGCACTGAAGGTGTAGTCCAGATGTTTTTGAATTTTTTTTATGTTTTTCAGTTTTTTTCCACTTATAGTTTATATTCTGTAGTATCCCGTGTGAAATGATTAATCAGTAGGTTTTCTAACTTGTGTTTCAAATATATTGATGGGTGTAGTTTGCCATAGTCTTTGCCCACAATTTATATGATGTGTATTTAACATTACACTTTGTTTCTTTATCCTTTTTTGGATGAAATATGGTAGTTATTGACCAGAACATTCCCATCGTTTTTTCTTCTTTCATTGTTTCAGCAATAATTTTGTCTTCTCCAGATGCCTTTGTGCTTCTTCCGCTTTCTGCAGTGTTGGGGGAATTATGTCTTTTCCAACTCCTTCATCCATCTTCTGGCCCTTTATTCTCTGCACGCCTTTGATCTTCCTCTTTCTTTCTCCCTACCTAGAGAAGGTCTTTGAATTTTCTTTCCATAACTTCTCGATTTGTTGATCTCCACGCAACTCTCTATCCTTACCAATGACCTAAATGTTTTCTCAGAAAGGAAAAAAAAAAAGAAACATCTGTACAATTGTGTCTGTTTATTTATTTATTTTTTGCCTCCTTTCTTAACCACTTCAGCTCTGGAAGGTTTTACCCCCCTTCATGACCAGGCCATTTTTTGCTATTTACCACTGCACTACTTTTTTTTTTAACAGAATAACTTTATTGTCATTATGAGCAGAATCAGTTACAGAATCATGACATTTTGCTGTGCTTTACAGGTTATAAGTGGCATCATACATTAACAGAACTTTCCTGAGTAGTCTATTAAGGGCAATGTGTTATAGATAATATTCCTCAACCTCCCTTGCTGCTGGATGGCAACAGCGTTGACCCAACCAGCCTAGTCTGTTGCAAATTTAAGCGGTCTCCTGAGCATACCGGCCTGGCCCAAAGTACCATTAAGTCCCCACAATTATTCTCAATGGTAGACAACACAGAGGGTACCTAATCCCCCCCACCCCACAAGGGAGAGGCGGGGGGAGAGAGGGAGGGGAGCAGGCCTAGGTCCCGGAGGAGAACCACAGCAGGAGAGGATCAGAGTCAGGGTTTCCCAGGCACTACTCCTATCAACTACCGCCCATCTCCATCCACTTGGCCCATATCCTGTCAAATTTGTGTGGGCAGCGCCTACTCTCATATGTTATCTTGTAAAGAGGCAGAGCTGATACGACTGCCTTAAGCCAGGTTTCCCTTGTTAGAGGGTCCGGGGATTTCCAACGGAGTAATATCTCCTTTCTGGCTTAAAAGAGTGCATACGTCAGGCATAATTTGGTATATCTGTCTCCCTCAATGTCAGTCATGTAGCTCAGTAGCATCAGTTTAGGGTCAAGAAGAATGTGCAGCCCAGTCACCTGCCTCAGAGTCTCGGTCACCGATTCCCAATAAGTGCTCAATCTTGGACACGTCCAAAACATGTGCCAAAACGAGCCCACCTCTGCCCTACATCTGGTACACAGGGCGTCCCAAGATGGATAGATTCCTGCCAGCCAGTTTTTTAGGGGTGTAATATGCCCTATGAGTGAATTTTAACTGTATGAACCTATCCCTGGCCGATATTAAGGACGGCACAAAGGTAGCTATACAATCCTCCCAGTCTTCCTCCTCTAACTCTGGAATATCCTCTCTCCATTTGTCCATGGTTCTGGTAGGTTTAGGGTCATGTGCTACAGTCAGGTAAAGGTACAAAGAGGACAGCGGCTTCCCCAAAACCCCGGAGGATAGCAGTCTTTCAATTGGGTCTGACTCTAGAGTGATCGAGTCCGGAAACTGAGCTTTAACAGCATGCCTCAGTTGCCAGTATCAAAAGATATAGGGGGCAGGTATGGAGTAGGCATTTCTCAGTTCTCGGAATGATAGGAGTTTACCATCCCGGAAAATATGTTTCAAGGTAGTAATACCCCTTGCAGCCCATACCGACGGGTCCGGAACGGATTGCAGGTGTGGAAATCTGGGGTTGCCCCACAGGGGAGCATGGGGTAAATAACGATTAGGGTTCCCGTATACCTTCCTCGCCTGCTGCCAAACCTTAACTGTTGTCTCCATTAGGCTGGTAACGGACGGGGTGAGACTTAGCCCCCCGAAAGACCAAATTGCTAAGGGTCGCGTAGGAGCCCAAAATGGCTGCCTCCAGTCTTACTGCAGGGTTCTGGCGAGGCTGAGAGAACCACCGGCGCACAGTAACCAACACCGCTGCCCAATAGTACAGTTGGAAAATGGGAAGTGCAAGACCACCGCTTGACATCGGAAGGTACAGTATCCTTTTGGCTATCCTAGGGGTGCGACCCCCTATATGAATAACACTATTATTCCCTCAATATGCCGGAAAAAGGATTTTAGGAGATGCGTCGGAGTACTACGGAAATAATAAAGACATTTTGGTAGATACACCATTTTAATTAAATTAACACACCCGATTGGTGTGAGGGGAAGGTTACGCCATGTATCACACTGCTTTGCAAGTTGAGTTAGCAGGGGGTAAACATTACGGTCCGGGTATTCGTTAAGGTTAGATCCGACCTTAATACCCAAATATTTGAACTCTGCTACCCATTGCAGAGGCGTCTGAGTATCAATTTGGGGTGTGTCTGGGTGCAGGGGGAAGAGTATTGACTTCTCTCAGTTAATGTGAATGTGAATAACCTGTACTTATTTATTAAATTGAAGTTTTATGGAGGATATATGCACTATTAGTTGTTTTTCTTTATATATGCACTTTGGATACTACGAATCACTATGAGCCATATCTGAGAGGACAACAGCAAGGAATTTCAAAGCCGGGGAGGCTAAAAGGCTTGTATTGATCTCACGTAATTGCAGAGATTAGACATGTGCATGGCCGAAAATTTTGTTCATTTTGTTTCATTAATTTTTGGGATTCTTGTCGGAAATTCGAAAATTCTTGGAAATTCTGCAATATTCTAATTTGAAAATTCGTAAATTTTTAATTAAAAAATGCCGCAATTTGAAAATCGGAAGTAGAAAATTTGAAAATCTGAGAATTCGGAAATTCAAAAATAATAAAGAAAATTTGAAATAATAACTAACTAATAAATAACTATTAAATTATAGATATTGGAATTTCCTTTAAAAATTGGCTGTTAGTGATAAATTTGTATTTACGTTCACTAACAGACAAATTTTAAAGTAAATTCCAATACCTATAATTTAATAGTTAGTTATTATTTCAGATTTTCAAATTATCGGGTTTTTGAATTTTCAGATTTCTGAATTTCCGAATTTCGGATTTTACGATTTCTGAATTACTGAATTTTTGAATTGGAAATTCAGAAAATTCAGAAAAATTCAGAAATTCAGATTCGCCCGAATTAACGATTTTCAAAAAATGTGTTAATAAACGAATTTGGAACAAAACAAATTGCACGTGTCTAGTAGAGATCACACTCCCTCAGGGGAGATTATTCCTGGAGGGGGGAGCACTTGGAGGTGATCTGTTGAGTAAACAGCAATGAGAAATGGAGCACTCGTCTGAGCACTAGTGGGGATGCACTCTGTAGGATATTGCAGTGCTTAATGGGAGGCTGCATCTTAATTCTTTCATCACTATTTCACGTTTATTATTTATACCATTTTTTGCATGGACTATTCATTGTTTGCACTGATTTAATTTTTCCACTGATATTGGATTAATCTATGCATATTTTGGTGTATTGAGCACTGTGATCCTAAATTTTTTTTGAATTATTGTTATTGTAATTGTTCCATTACTTCGCTCACCGTAGTACTATTTAAATTTGAGGCATGAGACAGAGTTGTCCATTGTTGTCCCGGCTCTTGTCCCCAGGCTTGGAGCTTCTGCAAGCTCTGATTGGAGGATCAAAGGAAATAACTGGTTTCTGTATGGTAAGGCTTCATGCATAGAGGACTTTAAAAAAACAGGCAAAAAACGTCAGTAGCTTATCAGGGATGTTTTCAGCTTTTACCAGCGTTATATTCCCGCAGTTTTTTTACGTTTTTTCCCATTTTTAAAGGGCCAGCGTTTTTTCTTTTTTTCCAGTTGGTCTAAAACGTCCAAAAAAGTTGGGGATTGATGTTTTTGAGCGTTTTTGGACGTTTGAACGTTTTTACAGCTGAAAACAGTCCAAAAAAACCTTCAGCTCTTGGGGGTTTTTTTACAGCTCAAAAATGTCACTGCTAAAAACAGTTGATAACAGCCTGTGTGTGCATGGATACATAGGATAACATGGGCACATAGGATAATATGAACACATAGGATAACATGGAGACATAGGATAACATGGACACATAGGATAACATGGACACATAGGATAACATGGACACATAGGAGAACATGGACACATAGGATAATATGGACACATAGGATAACATGGACACATAGGATAACATGGACACATAGGAGAACATGGACACATAGGATAATATGGACACATAGGAGAACATGATGGAGGGTTTATTGACTGCAGAAAAAAACATCTGCAGTTGAAAACAGCTGCTGAAAAACAGTCAAAAAACGTCCTGTGTGCATGAGGTCTAAGAGTGGAGGACAGAATATTGTTCTATGCAGATGACACCTTATTTTTTTATCTAGGGGTTACCTCCACATTCACATTTCTGAGAGCTCTTATGCACCTTATACAGAATTTTTAGTAATTTTTTAGTAAATTGTCAGGATTTACAATTGGAGTAAATCGGTGCTTTTACTTTATCTGCTGTGGACGCCTTCAACTGCCATTGTGCTCTTGCTGTGCGGTGTCTCTGCACCTTTGGAGGAAAATGTGCCCCCTCCAGACATCCCTGCCCACTGCTATTTATGTTCCAACATAGAGACACTCAAAAATAGTCGTTAGAACTGCATTAAACAGAGGAGCCTTTCTTGAGGAGAAGTTTGTAAATAAGAAATGGTTGGTTAAAGAGAAATAAAGATAAAATAGCTAGACCAGGGTAACAGTCAAAGGTCATGGTCCAAAATCAAGGTCAGGGTCTGTGTGTTCTACATAGTTTTTTTTAAAAAAAGTGTGTCTGTGTGTTTTTGATAGGATAAAAAATTCACGCTATATTGGCTCCAAACTACAAATAACACGGACATATACAGTCGTGCTCATAAGTTTACATACCCTGGGAGAATTTATGATTTCTTGGCCATTTTTCAGAGAATAAATGAGAACACAAAAACTTTTCTTTCACTCATGGTTAGTGTTTGGCTGAAGCCATTTATTATCAATCATCTGTGTTTACTCTTTTTACATCATAATGACAACAGAAACTACCCACATGACCCTGATCAAAAGTTTACATACCCTGGGGATTTTGGCCTGATAACATGCACACAAGTTGACACAAAGGGGTTTGAATGGCTCCTAAAGGTAACCATCCTCATCTGTGATCTGTTTGCTTGTAATTAGTGTGTGTGTATAAAAGGTCAATGAGTTTCTGGACTCCTGACAGACACTTGCATCTTTCATCCAGTGCTGCACTGACGTTTCTGGATTCTGAGTCATGGGGAAAGTAAAAGAATTGTCAAAGGATCTGCGGGAAAAGGTAGTTGAACTGTAGAAAACAGGAAAGGGATATAAAAAGATATCCAAGGAATTGAGAATGCCAATCAGCAGTGTTCAAACTCTAATCAAGAAGTGGAAAATGAGGGGTTCTGTTGAAACCAAACCAGGGTCAAGTAGACCAACTAAAATTTCAGCCACAACTGCCAGGAAAATTGTTCGGGATGCAAAAAACACCCACAAATAACTTCAGGACTCTCGGAAAACATGTGGTGTGGCTGTTTCAAGATTCACAATAAAGAAGCACTTGAAGAAAGATGGGCTGCATGGTCGAGTCGCCAGAAGAAAGCCATTACTACGCAAATGCCACAAAGTATTCTGTTTACAATATGCCAAACAGCACAGAGACAAGCCTCAAACCTTCTGGCTCAAAGCCATTTGGAGTGATGAGACCAAAATTAAGATTTTTGGTCACAAACATAAACTCTACATTTGTAAACAAGGCTTGTGAAACACAGAGGTGGATCACTGATGTTTTGGGGATGTGTGAGCTACAAAGGCACAGGAAATTTGGTCAAAATTGATGGCAAGATGAATGCAGGATGTTATCAAAAAATACTGGACGAACATTTGCATTCATCAGCCAGGAAGCTGCGCATGGGACGTACTTGGACATTCCAACATGACAAAGATCTAAAACACAAGGTCAATCGACCTGTCATTGGCTACAGCAGAATAAAGAGAAGGTCCTGGAGTGGCCATCTCAGTCTCCTGACCTCAATATCATTGAGCCACTCTGGGGAGATCTCAAATGTGCAGTTCATGCAAGACAGCCCAAGAATTTCCAGGAACTGTAGGCTTTTGGCCAAGAGATATGGACAGTTTACCATCTGATAAGATAAAGAACCTCATCCACAAATGCCACAAAATACTTCAAGCTGTCTTTGATGTTAAAGGGGGCAATACACGGTATTAAGAACTGGGGTATGTAAACTTTTGATCAGGATCACTTGGGTAGTTTCTGTTGTCATTATGATTTAAAAAGAGTAAACACAATTGATTGATAATAAATGGCTTCAGCCAAACACCAACCATGAGTGAAATAAACATTTTTGTGTTCTCATTCATATTCTCTGAAAAAATGGCCAATAAATCATAAATTCTGCCAGGGTATGTAAACTTATGAGCACAACTGTATATGGTTTCGCTACAATCGTCAGGAGCAGGAGAGTTTATTTTAGGTTGGTCTTTAGTTTTTGCTTTTACAATTACTTACCACCAAACAGCTACAGTTGTATGCAAAAGTTTAGTAACCCCTGACAATTTCCATGATTGTCATTTATAAATATTTGGGTGTTTGGATGCATAAATTTGGGCACCCCAACAGAAAAATCACATCAATATTTATTTCTGCTAAAGGAGGCGCTACTAACAGCCTCTATCTGTAGCCTGTAATGAGTGTCTGGATTCTGGATGAATGTATTTTGGACCATTCCTCCTTACAAAACATCTCCAGTTCATTTAGGTTTGATGGTTGCTGAGCATGGACAGCCCATAGATCAAATCCCCCCACAGATGTTCAATGATATTCAGGTCTGGGGACTGGGATGGCCATTCCAGAACATTGGACTTGTTCCTCTGCATAAATGCCCGAGTAGATTTTGAGCAGTGTTTTGGGTCGTTGTCTTGTTGAAATATCCAGCCCCAGTGTAACTTCAACTTTTTGACTGATTCCTCAACATTATTCTCAAGAATCTGCTGATATTGAGTGGAATCCATGTGACCCTCAACTTTAACCAGATTCCCAGTATCGGCACCGGCCATACAGCCCCACAGCATGATGGAACCTCCACCAAATTTTACTGTGGGTAGCAAGTGTTTTTCTTGGAACGCTGTGTTCCTTTGCCGCCAATCATAACGCCCCTTGTTATGACCAAAATGAAGCTGGCTTGTCCAAATGTGCATTTACATGCCTCAAGCGACTCCGTTTGTGGCGTGTGTGCAGAAAAGGCTTCTTTCCCATCTCCCATACAGCTTCTACCTGTGCAAAGAGCGCTGAATTGTTGAACGATGCACAGTGACACCATCTGCAGCAAGTTGATGTTGGAGGTCTTTGGAGGTGGTCTGTGGGCTGTTTTTGACCGTTCTGACCTTCCTTCGCCTTTGCCTCTCCAATAATTTATGTGGCTGCCACTTCTGGCCTTAACAAGAACTGTGCCTGTGGTCTTCCATTTCTTCACTATGTTCCTCACAGTGGACACTGACAGCTTATATCTCTGCAATAACTTTTTGTAGCCTTCCCCTAAACCATAATGTAGGACAATCTTTGTTTTCAGGCCATTTGAGAGTTGTTTTGAGGCCCCCATGTTGCCACTCTTCAGAGGAGAGTCAAAGAAATCAACAACTTGCAATTGGCCACCTTAAATACCTTTTCTCATTATTGGATGCACCTGTCTATGAAGTTCAAGGCTTAATGAGCTCACCAAACCAATTGTGTGTTCTAATTAATCAGTGCTAAGTAGTTACAGGTATTCAAATCAACAAAATGACAAGGGTGCCCAAATTTATGCACCTGTCTAATTTTGTTTTGATGCATATTGCACATTTTCTGTTAATCCAATAAACCTCATCTCACTACTGAAATATTACCGTCTCCTTCAGTTATTTGATAGATCAAAATGAAATTGCTGATCCAAACACCCAAATATTTATAAATGACAATCATGGAAATTGTCAGGGGTTCCTAAACTTTTGCATACAACTGTAAATATCAAAAATTGACATTTACTACGAGGGGAGGCCAAAAAGTTCTTACCCTCACCAAGATCCAGATGAGCTAAGGATCTGAAATCTAGTCCACTGACTCTTCCTTCTCTACATATATCCACCTCCTATGGTTACACACTTCTCACATCTGTGGAACAGACCTTTAATATCATCTGCGTAGACGTATGCAGATTTGGAGGAACATCAGCTATCAACTTCAGTAATCACTGACTCATCATTGTGGAAACGTCTTCCCCATAAATGTTTCTTCAGATTTGGAAACAAGAAGAAGTCAGAAGGTACCAGGCCAGGTGAGTAAGGTAAACCCTAATCTGTTTAAAAAGTCCATCTTTGTGGTACAGGTCCAAAATGCTTTGTACACTCGTTGCTGTTTTTGGAAACGTGTCAGTAACCTGGGAACCCACCGTGCAGCCACTTTACTCATATGTAAGATTTTAATGTAATATGATTAGAGTTGAGCGAACACCTGGAAGTTCGGGTTCTGCTGGTCCGTCCGAACTTCGGGACAAAGTCCGGGTCCGGGTCCGGACGGAACCCGAACGATCGAACGGACAAACCCCAAGCAACAGGCAAGCTAGCAAGCCCAAGGCAGGCCTGGGCCTGGGCCTGAAACAGGGCTTCAAGCCTGCCTGGTCGTCTTGGGCTTGAAGGTCCACAAGCGAGTTGAGATTAGTATAATGTAATTTTAGAATGTATACTCATTTCACCGACGTGCCACCCAAGGGTCCAATGACTGTGCAAAGGTTTTTGTCGTTGCTCACATGTTTCGTAAAACCTGGACATGGTGTTTCTACCTGAAAAATTTGTCTAATCCCAAATGGAATGAGTGGACCGGACCATGGAAGACTGAAGAAGAACAAAGGTTTAGA
>BLSH010059226.1:48765-76690 GCA_018402905.1 Glandirana rugosa | reverse complement strand
AAGTCTAACATGATGGGGGCCTCTGATGCATTGAGGGAAACCGACATGATGGGGGCGCTTTGATGTGATGAGGGAAACCAGACATGATAAGGGTCCTCTGATGTAATAGGGAGACCTGACATAATGGGGGGCCTCTGATGTGATGTGGGAAACCTGACATGATGGGCACCTCTGATGTGAGGGGGGAAACCTAACATGATGGGCACCTCTGATGTGAGGGGGGAAACCTAACATGACAGGTGGGGTGGCCTCTGGTGTGAGGGGGGAAACCTGACACGATGAAGGGCCTCTGATGTGATGAGAGAAACCTAACATGACGGGTGGCCTCTGATGTGAGGGGGGAAACCTGACATGATGGGCACCTCTGATGTGATGAGGGAAGCCTAACATGACAGGTGGGGTGGCCTCCGGTGTGAGGGGGGAAACCTGACACGATGAGGGGCCTCTGATGTGATGGTGAAACCTGGCATGATGGGGGGCCTCTGATGTGAAGAGGGAAGTCTAACATGATGGGGGCCTCTGATGTGAGGGGAGAAACCTGACATGATGAGGGGCCTCTGATGTGATGGGGAAACCTGACATGATGGGGGGCTCTGATGTGATCAGGGAAGTCTAACATGATGAGGGCCTCTGATGCATTGCGGGAAAGCGACATGATGGGGGGGCTTTGATGTGATGAGGGAAACCAGACATGATAAGGGTCCTCTGATGTAATAGGGAGACCTGACATAATGGGGGGCCTCTGATGTGATGTGGGAAAACTGACATGATGGGGGCCTCTGGAGTAATGAGGGATACCAGACATGATGGAGCACCTCTGATGTGATGAGGGAAGCCTAACATGATGGGGAGGCCTCTGATGTCATGGGGGAAACCAGACATGATGATGGGACTCTGATGTAATAGGGGAAACCTGACATAATGGCGGGGGGGGGGAGCTCTTGATGGAATGAGGGAAACCTGACATGATGGGGGCCAATGATGTGATGAGGGAAGCATGACGGGGAGGGGGGTTTTGATATGATGGAGGGCCTCTGATGTGAAGGGGAGATTCTGATGGGACATTTTATTCTCAAGTGTCTTGAGATTTGAAACCTTTAGATATCAAAGCTATCAATAGAGTATTTAAACCCAAAACCAAAAATGTATTGAAGCTTACCAGTCCTTAGGCCAGTGTTTCCCAACAGGGATGTCATTTGGTTTTCCAAGGGTGCCACAAGCTCAGGACCCAGTTTGACCTGTATCATGAGTTGCCATGACCACCAGCACCATAGCCAATGACAATCTAGACAGTATCCATGGCGTCATTTGTTTTAATGGTACAAAGAGAGAAAAAAGAAAATACTATAATTGTCTTTATACATAATTGGACTGTTTTTTACAGCATATCATGGTTTATAGAAAATAATATTTTATACTAAAGAATTAAATTTTAATCAATAAACTATTAACATGAAACTTATTTTATTATTATTTTTATTCATACAGTGGCAGGCTTCATTTAAAGTCCCATTTTCTTTTTTCTCTCTTTGTACTCAGCAAATATAGGGATGGAGGTCTGCCACTGCTCAGTATGCATGTATCATTTTTTTGGGTGCCGGGTCACATTTATTTCTAACTTGTTTCTATGTGATGGCGGCCAGCCCTCCTGCACCATAGCAACTCATTATACTGATCCAGGACACGCAGCATGCAGAGCTGCTCTTGCATTCTGGAGAGGGTGAAAGCTTAGCCCCTCCTGATCTGCTCCACCTCCCGCCCTCTACCACAATGCTGGAGCCAAAAGGTCAGACTCTGATGTGAAGAGGGGACTGTGATTGGAGGGCCGTGTGATGGGAGAACTCTGATGTGATGAGAAGACTCAGTGATGAGGGAAATCTGATGTAATAGGGGGACTCTGACATATACTGGGGACTCAGAGTTGAGAGGACTATGTGATGGGGGTAATCTGATGTGATAAGAGGGGCCTCTGATATGAAGGAGGATTTTGATGTGAAGATAATTTCACCAAAACTGTTGTGTGCATCATCTGAGGCTCAGGATTCCCATTGATAAGTAACATTTACATTTTTTTACATTTCCGACTGGGGTGTCTTGGGATTTGCATACTTTTCAAAGGTGGCACGATTGGAAAAAGGTTAGGAAATGCTACCTTTAATTTTAACCTGAAGATCCTCCAAACAAAACTCTTCCTGTCCCTGTGTCGCTATTATCACTCACCCAACTGTGTCTATTGGGGGAGCCATGGTTGCCACCCAGGCTGGTCTTCCGAGTCTACCATTTTGTTAATCTCCATTGCATAATGGGATTAGTAGTTTTACACAAGAAAGAAAACATTGGTTTCAAGTTGGCTTTAAAGTCATCTCACAGGAAGCAATAAGGATACTGCATTATTGGTTTGATAAACAGATTTTTTTTTGTACTTGCTGAAAATGTCTAAGTACTATTAAGCTGCAATATATTACATTCTTGTAAATTAGGGGTATAGTTATGATTTAACTCAGGGGTCTCCAAACTTTTCAGCACAAGGGCCACATTGTATGCTTTACAAATATTCACAGGTCAAATAAAAATGTATAAATGAACAAATCAAATTTAAATGACTGATAACATTATACTTGGAGTTTTTTCAGTAAAATAAAGCAAAAAAAAACAACCAAATACTGGAGCCCATCAGTGTCCTCGTTACATCAGGGTGTCCATCAAAGACCACCCTTACATCATAGCCTCCCTTACATTAGTCCTGCCCTCTTACATCAGAGTCCCCACCAAAGTTGACAATAAGCCGCTGTGAGGTCAGCTACATAAATAGATTCCAGATCTGTGTCTAGGGTTGCCACCTCATCCCTTTAAAATGGAACACATATTAATTACATAAGTTCTCTGGCTGATTAAGGTGGTAATTAAACTCACTCGGTGCCTCATCTGCATTAAAATATCCTCAGAACCTGAGTAATTCATATGTGTTCGGGTTTAAAGGGATGAGGTGGCAACCCTATTTTTACCCCTCCATTTGTTATGACTAGAATGCTTACTTGCACAGGTAAATGTCTCCAGATAGCTAAGAGGACTAAACTTATTACTGGAGCCTTAAGGCCTCATACACACGTTTTTTACGCCGGCGTTTTCTGGCGTTTTTTGCAGCTCTCCATGTTAGTCAATGGCCCCATAAAAACGCCAACTTTTTTGAGCTGTAGATGGCGTCGGCGTTAGTGAGCTGAAACTAGAACCCATGGCCAGCGCGTTCTGAGGCTGTAACGTTTTGGCGTTTTTTGACGCCGACGCAGCAAAACGCCAACTAACGCCTACTAGCGCCAACTAATACTGTACCGGCGTTAACCGGCGTTTTTTGACGCCGACGTTTTTAGGTTGAAAAATAGCAGAGGGATGATTCTTTTTAAAAAAACACCTATTGAAGCCGACGTTTACTAACGCGCACTAACACCAACGCATAACGCGGAAAAACGCAGATTTTCCTTTTCCTTGACGTCGGGCCCGACGTCTTGTTTATTTTTTAAGAAACGTCCCTGTGTATGAGGCCTTAATGTTACGCTGTCTCCATCACTTGACAGCTTGGGAGAGGGACATCCCTCGCAAACTGCATGTGACTGGATGGAGAGCTATGGTTGGGTGGAAATATGGTACTGGAAGCACCCTGATCGCACAGAATTCACTTGTCATTCCACCTCTTACAATATGCTATACAGATTAGAGAAGTTCTTTACGCAATCAGATACTCTATGTAGAGATGTATCTATACAGTATTTACAAAAAGCCAGAGGCGGCTCTTTAATTAGGAAAATTAGGCGGCCGCCTAAGAGCCGGTTCACACAGGGTGATCGGACTTACGGGCCGACTTTGCTAGGCGATTTGAAAGCAACTTCAGCACGACTTTGGGAAACTTATAGCGTGACTTACAACAGGACTTCATGCCAGGCGACTTTGCTGTGGCCAATCAGAGAAGGGAGGGAGGGGGTTGCCCTAAAATAAATTCTATTCTTTTCACTATGAAGTTGCTTCTGTTTAGATGGGGGATCCGACTTGGAGGTGACTTCCATTGATTTCTATGGGCACAAGTCGCCTCAAAGTAGTACAAGAACCTTTTCTGAAGTCGGAGCGACTTCAGTAGTGTATATTTAGACCGCTCACATATACTTCTATGGGATTTCACTTGGCAAGTGACTTGGGGGCGACTTGGAGCAACACAAGTCGCCTCCCAAGTCACTATAGTGTGAACCGGCTCTTAGGCCTCAGGCTCACAGGGGCCTCGCAGTCGCCTAATTTGTCTAAAGCATTACCCCAGTTTTGAGGGCAGGGGACCTTAACGCTGCTGTGCTCAGGCAGTATTAAGAGCCCTGCCTTACTTAAGCAGGCCTCACGATGACTGAACAGCTGATTTGCAAGGTGACTTTATTTTATTTTAGAGGTGACAGGCAGGGGCGTTGCTAGGTCTACAAAAGATCTGGGGCTAGAGCCCATAGCAGCAAAGTAGAGTCATACGCTTGAGCGGGCATACATATATATATATATATATATATATATATATATATATATAAACATTGTTACATTTCTGCGGATCCCCCTTACTTCAGTGTCCCCAGAGAGCCCCCCCATTTACATCAGTGTCCCCAGAGAGCCCCTTCCTTACATCTGAGTCCCCAGAGAGTCCCTTCTTTACATCAGAGTCCCCAGAGAGCCCCTTCCTTACATCAGGGTCCACGGAGAGCCTCTTCCTTACATCAGGGTCCACAGAGAGTCCCACCTTACATCAGGGTCCCCAGAGAACCCCCCTATACATCAGGATCCCCAGAGAACCTCCCCATATATTAGGGTGCCCAGAGTTCCTCCCCATACATCAGGGTACACAGAGAGCCTCCCCATACATCAGGTGGAGGCGAGGGCCCATACATCAGGGTACGCAGAGAGCCTCCCATACATCAGGTGGAGACGAGGGCTGAGCCGGAGCCCTTGCTACCACAGCTCAGTCTGCCCCTGCCTCCTGCATTCTGGACCGAGACATACCTGCAAATTGCAGAACTGCACCCACCCGATAAGAGACTCGGGGCTATAGGCCCCAGACTCGGGGCTATAGCCCCAATAGCCACCCCCTAGCCATGCCCCTGGTGACAGGACACCTTAACGCTGCTGCGCGCAGGCAGCGTTACGAGCCCTGTCCCAATCACCTCTCACATAACCTAAGACTTCTGTTGCGCCACCAGACAGGCGCGTCCGCTAGGGTTGCCACCTCATCCCATTAAACCGAACACATACTAATTACACAGGTTCTATGGCTGATTAAGGTGGTAATTTAACTCACTTGGTGCTTTATCTGCATTAAATTAGCCTCAGAACGTGTGTAATTCATATGTGTTCAGGTTTAAAGGGATGAAGTGGCAACCCTAGGTAAAAAGATGTTTTCTAAAGTATAATACATTTTATAATATTTGAGCACCACTACAATATAAAATCCATTGGGGTCAGATAGCATCTCCTCAATCTGCATTCATAGGGCCTTGGTAATTAGGATGGAAGCCCCCAGAATAGGTGGAGTAGGTAGCACGAAAAGCATGGGAAATATGAAGGAATTTCAGAGGCAAGATTCAGAATTCTGTAAAGCCTTGTACACACGGGACGACGATCGTACGTATGATCGTCGCAAATCGTATGTTGGCTGTTGTATCTAGCATGCTGACTGCACTACACAATCGTACGACCACAGAAAGAACGTTCAGGTGCATGTAAAACCGTCCTCTTCGCTCCTCCCAAGACCTCCTGCTCTCAAGCACCCTCATCACCTCCTCTCATACTCGCCTCCAAGACTTCTCCCGAGCCTCTCCCATCCTCTGGAACTCCCACCGCAATTGGTCAGAATGTCCCCAAATCTATCCACCTTCAAGCGATCCCTGAAAACTTTTCTCTTCAGGGAAGCCTATCCTGCCTCCACCTAATAACTACTCTCCTTTTTCTCAAACAGCTCATCCCCCGCAGTTTACTGCCCTTTTGTATCATTTAACCCTCCCTCCTAGATTGTAAGCTCTAAGGAGCAGGGTCCTCTGACTCCTCCTGTATTGAATTGTATTGTAATCGTACTGTCTGCCCTTATATTGTAAAGCGCTGTGCAAACTGTCGGCGCTATATAAATCCTGTATAATAATAATAATAATGTAATTAGCATCCGTCCGTTCCTGACTTCTGAGCATGCGTATTTTGCACAATACAACTTGTTGTACCAACTGCTCTGTACACACGATACAACGGTCGTATGATTGCTTTTTGGTACGACCAAGTTTTCTAGTTTGCTCATACAACTCCCTGGTACAACCGTCGTATGTTCGACTGTTCTAATCGCGCATACGAACGATCGAGATCGCATACAACGGTCGTTAGTACGACCTGTTGTATACGATTGTTGTCCCGTGTATACGAGGCTTAAGATGTGTCTGGATCCTGTAAGATATGGAGGAATACGATATGGGCTTTAGCTCTTTTGATTTGGCCAAATACTAGAGACCGCTTAATTTTGAGGCCTCTGACTTTCCAAGATAGAACATTAAGCGCCATAGCTTTACACAAGGATATCAATGTTGGATTGGAGAGCCATTTGTCATGGGAGAAAAACATACCACATAAGCATGGCACTCATAATAGATAAATAATCATGCACGTGCCTCTTGCTCTGGTTAACCCCCCCCCCACCCGGCCCGACCAATAAAGGTACAGTGGGCTTTGACCCATAACCAACAAGATCCCATAAGGGAGATGTTTGCAACAGTCCCTAGAAAAGAAAATCTTCAATAAACCGCAACAGAAGCAGCAAACTTGCTGCATCATGGAACAGCATGAAAAAAACAGAGAGAACAAAAACAAGAAAATGAAAGTGATTGTAAAATCTCGTTTTAAAAGACAAAATAATAAGAAACATGTTATACTTACCTGCTTTGTTGCAGTGAATTTGCACAGAGCAGCCCGGATCCTTCTCTTCTGTGCTCCTGGCTCCTCCCTCCTGTTGAGTGCCCCCACAGTAAGCAGCTTGCTATAGGGGCACCCCAGCTGAGCTGCAGCTCCATGTGTCCATTCAGACACAGAGCTGTCATTAGGCCCCATCTCATCTCTCTCCTGATTGGCTTACTGACTTTGATTGACAGCCACGGGAGCCAATGGCTTTCTATCTTAATGCACCTTCAGCCTTTACAACTCCTTTAAGGTAAAAAAATATTTTATATTTCTCTGTCCTTCCCCCTTCCCTGTGTCACTTCTCCCCTCTCTTCCTCTTCAAACAGCACTCAAGCCATTGGCTCCTGCTGCTGCTATCAGTTAAATGCAGTGAGGAGGAAGTAGGGGCAGGGCTAAGCCCTGCTGTGTGTATCTATGGAGTGCGGCTCCAAAGACATACAGCTCAGGAGCAAGCAGGCACCATGTGCCCCCATAGCAAATGGCTTGCTATGGGGACACACAAAGAAGAGGAGGAGCCAGGATCGCCAGCAGGGGACCCGAGAAGAGGAGGATTGGAGCAGCTCTGTGCAATACCATTGCACAGAGCAGGTGAGTATAACATGTTTGTTATTTTAATAAATTATTAGTGCAATTAAAGCTGCTAATACATATAACACTCTCCTCCCCACCAGACTGACAATGCTGCTGTCTCCTGTGCTCATTCCTCTAGTGTTGTGTCTCGCGAATACAGGAGGTGTGTTATTGGCCAGATCACCAGATGAAAACAGATGGGAAAAAATGCCTAAAAAAGGAAAACCAATGCAGCCACCACATCTAATGATTGGTAAGCTGCAATATATTACATTTTTGGTTTTGGATGTAAAGTGTTACTAAACCCACAACAGTAAAACCAGTGTGTAAATGCAGTAAAGCATACTTGTTATACTCACTGTTGAACCTAAGGGGATAAACCTCTACATTGTGTAAAAAGGCTGTTTGATCCTGTCTTCTCTGATCCTCCCCTTCTTCTACTGACTTCAAAACATATTCGGATAAGACAGAGTTACTGGAGTCAGGCTGCACATGCTCAGTTTGGCGTGTATTGCTAGAGAGTTTTTTTATTTTCTTGGGACAGTGCATATGATCAGCACAGGGCCAATCAGCACTGTCCAGACAGAGGGTCAGAGGTCCTGGATCCCAATAGGACAGCTCAGTGCAGTGTGAAAACTCCTGCTACAAGCTTTAACCAGACTCTGATAGAAGTCACAAGACTGCTATATACTGCTGATAAAAAAAGGTATTTAGCAGTTTATATTTACTAAAATAATTGCATTTCCATATTCTGTGTACTGTGGGAGATCAGATATAGTAAAACCTTGGATTGCGAGCATAATTCATTCCAGAAACATGCTTGTAATCCAAAGCACTTCTATATCAAAGCGAATTTCCCCATAAGAAATAATGGAAACTCAGATGATTCGTTCCACAACCATTTATTCATAAGTCCTTCAGTATATAGTCCATATAAAAAGATTATAGCAGTGTGATAGGTTGTGTAACCATAAAATGTCCGTCCACAAATGGCCGCCTTCACAAGGGGATTAGAAGTAAAATCCAGCAGCAGCTACAAAGTATAAAAGAGAAGAGAGGCGCCTCTAAGTGTAGCAACATGGTTACATTTAATGAGGGTACAAAAATTAGCAACTCACATGGTTGATGATTAAAACCGACCCATCTAAGTATGCAGGCATCCAGGGTAAAGCTGTCCACATAGAGCAGTGGTTCTCAACTCCAGTCCTCGGGACCCACTAACAGGCCAGATTTTAAGTATTACCTTGGGGAGATGCAGACTAGAACACTGCAATCACTGAGCAGCAAATGATATCACCTGTGGTGTATTTCAGTTACCCTGCAAACCTGGCCTGTTGGGGGGTCCCGAAGACAGGAGTTGACGGTTTAGGTGGATGGTTTTACCCCGGTTGCCTGCATACTTGGATGTGTCTCTTTTAATCATCAACCATGTGAGTTGCTAAATGTTGTACCTTCATTAAAGCGGAGTTCCACCCATTTAAACGTCAGCAGCTACGAAAAGTGTAGCTGCTGACTTTTAATAAGCAGACACTCACCTGTCCCAGGGTCCAGCAATGCGGCCGCCCGATGCCTCGTTGCTCCCCCCTCCTCTCCACGGCGCCGGCATTACAACTGTGGGCGCGAATCGCGCTGTGTGTTCTGTATGGCCAGGCAATCTTCTGAGACCTGTGACGTGTCCCAGAAGATTGCAGGGGGGGGGGGGGGAGAACTTCCTTCCGGCACCGCGGTGCCAGGAGAGGAAGTGGGAGCTGAGTACCTGTGAAAACAAGGTACCCGCTCCCCCCCCCAAAAAAAATTACATGCCAATTGTGGCATGTCAGGGGGTCACCAGCACTTAAAGCGGAAGTTCCACTTTTGGGTGGAACTCCGCTTTAAATGTAACCATATTGCTTCACGTAGAGGCGCCTCTCTTCTCTTTTATACTCAGTTGTGAAAAACTTGTCAAAATGTATTTAAAAACGTTGCTCGTCTTGCAAAACGCTCTCAAACCAAGTTACTCTTAAACCAAGGTTTTACTATAGTGAATGCAGGCTCCTGGGCTTAGTAACACTTTACTACTGCTTTAAAGCGGTTGTATCCCCCAACTGTAATTTTTACCTACAGGTAAGCCTATAATAAGGCCTATAATACCGCTTACCTGTAGGTAAAATGAATATCTCCTAAACCTGTACGTTTAGGAGATATTCGCCCTGCATGCAGCCGCTGATGTCAGCACCGCATTCGCTCTGAAGGTCCTGCCGTAAATTCAGAGCTCCCTGCCGGAACAAAGAACTCTCGTGTGCATGCGCGGGAGTGACACAATGCAGCTCCGGCAACTGACAGCTCTGGAGCCAGCGAACACGGAAGGGAACATGTCAGCTCCCTCAGCACTGACCGAGTCGGGCTGTGGGGGCCTCGTTCTAAGGTAAGTATTTCATAATGTGCTAGTATGCGATGCATACTAGCACATTATGCTATTGTATAAAAACTTTTGCGCAAATGGATGGGCAAACTGCACGCACTGCATGTGACCAAAAATGCCAAACAGATAAACAATGTTAAAAAGTGTGGCGCTAAATTGAAACAAGGCTATCTATTAATACAGCCTGCACAATAATCAATTAAGCATAAATCAAGGAAAGTTTATTCATAGTTCATGATATATCAAGGTAGGTGATTAAAAATATGAACCAAAAAGTCACAAAGCATTCAAATTCATATGAGCAGCGAATCTTCCATAATCAGTGAGTGAAATCCAGGTAGGTTATTGATCATATACAGTGGGGCAAAAAAGTATTTAGTCAGCCACCAATTGTGCAAGTTCTCCCACTTAAAAAGATGAGAGAGGCCTGTAATTTTCATCATAGGGAGACTTCAACTATGAGAGACAGAATGAGAAAACAAAATCCAGAAAATCACATTGTCTGATTTTTAAAGAATTTATTTACAAATTATGGTGGAAAATAAGTATTTGGTCACCTCTACAAAAAAGCAAGATTTCTGGCTCTCACAGACCTGTAACTTCTTCTTTAAGAGGCTCCTCTGTCCTCCACTCTGTATTAATGGCGCCTGCTTGAACTCCTTATCAGTATAAAAGACACAACCTGTCCACAACCTCAGTCAGACTCCAAACTCCACTATGGCCAAGACCAAAGAGCTGTCAAAGGACACCAGAAACAAAATTGTAGACCTGCACCAGGCTGGGAAGACTGAATCTGCAATAGGTAAGCAGCTTGGTGTGAAGAAATCAACTGTGGAAGCAATTATTAGAAAATGGAAGACATACAAGACCACTGATAATCTCCCTCGATCTGGGGCTCCACGCAAGATCTCACCCCGTGGGGTCAAAATGATCACATGAACGGTGAGCAAAAATCCCAGAACCACACGGGGGGACCTAGTGAATGACCTGCAGAGAGCTGGGACCAAAGTAACAAAGGCTACCATCAGAAACACACTACGCCGACAGGGACTCAAATCCTTCAGTGCCAGGCGTGTCCCCCTGCTTAAGCCAGTACATGTCTGGGCCCGTCTGAAGTTTGCTAGAGAGCATTTGGATGATCCAGAAGAGGATTGGGAGAATGTCATATGGTCAGATGAAACCAAAATAGATTTTTTTGGTAAAAACTCAACTTGTGTTTGGAGGAGAAAGAATGCAGAGTTGCATCCAAAGAACACCATACCTACTGTGAAGCATGGGGGTGGAAACATCATGCTTTGGGGTTGTTTTTCTGCAAAGGGACCAGGACGACTGATCCGTGTAAAGGAAAGAATGAATGGGACCATGTATCGTGAGATTTTGAGTAAAAACCTCCTTCCATCAGCAAGGGCATTGAGGATGAAACGTGGCTGGGTCTTTGAGCATGACAATGATCCCAAACACACCGCCCAGGCAACGAAGGAGTGGCTTTGAAGGAAGCATTTCAAGGTCCTAGAGTGGCCTAGCCAGTCTCCAGATCGGAGTTGAAAATCCGTGTTGCCCAGAGACAGCCCCAAAACATCACTGCTCTAGAGGAGATCTGCATGGAGGAATGGGCCAAACTACCAGCAACAGTGTGTAAAAACCTTGTGGAGACTTACAGAAAACATTTGACCTCTGTCATTGCCAACAAAGGGTATATAACAAAGTATTGAGATGAACTTTTGTTATTGACCAAATACTTATTTTCCACCATAATTTGCAAATAAATTCTTTAAAAATGAGACAATCTGATTTTCTGGATTTTTTTTCTCATTCTGTCTCTCATAGTTGAAGTGTCCCTATGATGAAAATTACAGGCCTCTCTCATCTTTTTAAGTGGGAGAACTTGCACAATCGGTGGCTGACTAAATACTTTTTTGCCCCACTGTATGAGAGATAGGAGAAACAAATAGTTCTTCAAGTAATACAATTATATGAGGGAGTGCTCCAAACTGCAACCGGTGTTGGTGAATATAAAATATATATTGTGGCTCCTTATCAGAAATATTGGACTCACCCGGTCATACGGCTGGCAAGTCATCTGCACTTGTGGGGTAATCCCTCCACAGGGGTCTTGGGATATTCTCTGCTGGAATCCCTAGATAGAGGTTGGTACCTTCCTGTCGACCAGGTGATGGATTCAGCCAGCTCAACCTTCTCCTGTTGTGTCAACCAGGGTGCTCGTATGGGTATGTAGAGGAAAAACAGAAAAACACTCCACTTGGTGTAATGACATTTGCCACTGGTTTATTGTGGGTATAAAAAGCCGGCAATAACAGCAAACAAACAGTCCTTAAAAAAGGGTTAAAAACACTGCGATGGGTACACGGTCCACCCAATGCGTTTCGTCTCATTAGACATCGTCTGGGGTGTAAGGACCGTGTACCCCCAGTATATATAGACATTTACAAATAATTCAATTAGCATTCAAATTCATAAACCGGAAATAACACAGGCGCACTTCTGGCCTCACAGGGTCGGCATGCCATTCAAGCCTCTTTCTGATTCATCAGCGTGTAACAGATCAAGGGCTAGAGAGCCCATCTGACCCAATAGCTTTCCTAGATTGGGAGGGGGTAATTCTCCTCGAGAGGGGGAGTCACCTATGTAACTAGTGAGCAGGGCGGAGAGACCTCAGGGCATGCAACGAAATCGGGCCAATCCGAAGGTCTGTTCGTCCAAGGGGTGGAGTCATGCATGCCGCGTCACCGCCGGAACCGCCTCACGTCATGAGAGGTAATTTCGGGATGGAGGAGGAAACTCGAGAGGGGAGATTTATACCGCCCTACATAGATCTCCAGATGCAAAGGGCGGGAGGCGTGGAAGAGCCTTAACTATGGCGACTGATAACATAACATTATGCTATTGTCTTGCAGGGTTTTTTTTTTGTTCTTGCTTTTTTGCAAGTTTGTCCTATTTGTGTTGATTTGGGTGTTTTATAGTGCTAGCTTGTGTTTGTTATCACATTGCAATTTCTTTTTGTAGGCCACTTCCATAATATGTTCTGATTAGCTCAGGAACAGATAAATGGTTTTAATTTTTGAACCTGGAAGAACCAGGAAGGTTGATATATTGTGGCAGTCATATCATGGATGTATATGGATGGAAATGGTTCCCAGTTTGGCACAATAATTATTCTTTCATGTGTCCCAGTGATGCCAAACCAGGAGTGTCCAGCCTTCCATCCCATCATGTCCAAAGCTAATTTTTATTGTCGCTCCTGGCAGAGGGAGAGCCCGTCTTGCAAAGGTGCAGGAAGTGACAGCATGCTGTTCGCTAGGTATTAACGTCCCGCTATGCCCTCAGACGTGGGGCTGGAAATGAATTCTGACAGCAGTGCCATTAAAATGGGCACATTGAGCTTGGAATTCTGTTCTTGCTGTGAACAATGTTCATTTGTCCGTCTGCATAACCAGTCCAGCTTTGTCCTCTGTTTAAAAAAATTAAAAAAAAGTAAAATTACCTAATTAATAATTCCAGACAAAGCAAAGCCTCTGAGCAAAAGATAACGGTATAAAAAAAAATAGAATAAAATGTTTATATATATATCATATTAAAAGTAAAAAATATATATAAATATAGATATATGCACTATACTACCAAAAGTATTGGGACACCTGCCTTTACACGCACTTGAACAATAATGGCACCCCAGTCTTAGTCCGTAGGGTTCAATATTAAGTTGGCCAACCCTTTGCAGCTATAACAGCTTCAACTCTTCTGGGAAGGCTGTCCACAGGGTTTAGGAGTGTCTATGGGAATGTTTGACCATTCTTCCAGAAGAGCATTTGTGAGGTCAGGCACTGATGTTGGATGAGAAGGCCTGGCTCGCAGTCTCCTCTCTAATTCATCCCAAAGATGTTCTATCGGGTTGAGTTCAAGACTCTGTGCAGGCCAGTCAAGTTCCTCCACCACGAACTCGCTCATCCATGTCTTTATGGACCTTGCTTTGTGCTCTGGTGTGCAGTCATGTTGGAACAGGAAGGCGCCATCCCCAAATCGTTCCTAAAAAGTTGGGAGCATGAAATTGTCCAAAATGTCTTGGTGTGCTGATGCCTTAAGAGTTCCCTTCACTGGAACTAAGGGGCCAAGCCCAAACCCTGAAAAACAACCCCACACCATAATCCCCCCTCCGCCAAATGATTTGGACCAGTGCACAAAGCAAGGTCCATAAAGACATGGATGAGTGGGTTTGTAGAAACAAAAGAAGTCCTTGACTATTTTCCAAAAACACATTGCACCAAACTGTATGGTGCTTTCACGCTTATTTGCAGATGTCTAAGGAACAATTAACGTCACTGTTGTGCATCTGCTGAATTGCAGAGCATTTTTGTACATGTTAGGAAAGCGTGCGATTTTGCACTTGCTCTTGACATGCAAAGGTCTGAACCTAGTGTTTATGTTGTATGGGGAAGAAAAGCAGTTCTGTTTCATACAGCCGTGGCTGAAAGTTTTGAGAATGACACAAATATTCATTTTTGAAGTCTGCTGCCTCAATTTTGATGATGGCAAATTGCATATATTCCAGAATGTTATGAAGAATGATCAGATGAATTACAAGTAATTGCAAAGTTCCTCTTTCCCATGAAAATGAACTTAATCACCCCCCCAAAAAAAAAACATTAAGTGCCCGTTCACACAGGGGCGAATTGAGATCTGACTTGAGTTGCCTCAAGTCGCCCCAAGTCACTTGACATTTGAAATCCCATTGAAGTGAATGGGAGCCGTCTTAATATACACGACTGAAGTCGCTCCGACTTCAAGGCGACTTCTGAAAAAGTTCCTGTACTACTTCTAGGCGACTTCTATCCGACTTGTGCCCATAGGATTCAATAGAAGTCGCCTCCAAGTTGGATCCCCATCTACATGGAAGCGACTTTACAGTTAAAAGAATAGAATTTATTTTTAGGCAGCCCCCCTCCCTCCCTTTTCTGATTGGTCAAGGCAAAATCGCCTGGCAAAAGTCATGTTGTAAAGTCGCCTGAGGTCCTTGAAGTCACCTGGAAGTCACCTAGCGAAGTCGCTCCGAAGTTGGGTCGCCCCTATGTGAATGCAGGCTTAGACTGCATTTCAGCCCTGTCACAAGAGGACCAGCTGACATTGAGTCACTGATTTTGTCATTAGCACAGGTGTCAGTGTTGACAAGCAGGGCCGGTGCTACCACTAGGCAAACTAGGCGTCCGCCTAGGGCGCACTGCTGCCTAGGAGCACCTGGCTGCTGGTTTCCCTCTGCGTCTGCATGCTCTGCAGGCTGCAACATGTAACAAACTCAGTATCAGGCAGCTGCTCCGTCTTACCGGTAGTGTAATTGGAGGCGCGGCACTGGAGCCAGCGCTAGAAGGAGCAGAGCCAATGCTTCCTGTATAGTGCCGCGTCCTGTCACATGGGCAGGGCAAAGGGGGTGGAGCCAATGGGGGCAGCAAAATTAGGTTTCGCCTAGGGAGTCAAAAATCCTTGCACCAGTCCTGTTGACAAGGACAGGGCTGGAAATCACTTTGTAATGCTGATTGAGTTAGAATCACAGACTGGAAGCTTTAAAAGGAGGGTGGTGCTTGAAATCATTGTTCTTCCTCTGTTAACCATGGTTACCTGCAAGGAATCATTGCTTTGCACAAAAAGGGATTAACAGGCAAGGATATTGCTGCTATATCAACAAGCTATTATTATGATATTGGGAAATAGGAGTTAGTTTTGGTACCTATGTACCATTTATAGTTTATCCACTCACTTACATATATAAGTGGGGCTCAGTGGCATATATAACCTACTGTAGAATAAAGATTGCGCCAGGAGAGGGTGTGACCTAAAGTACCACCAGAGTGAGCCTCAGGGATTTAGCAATGAAAAATATCAGATTCAAAAATTGAATAAAATAATGGATTTATTAATCACACAATGTATCAAAATGACAAAAATAATAATGAAGAAATAATGTAACCTTCCACCATTTAAAAAAGACAAAGTGGTCTTACTCTAAAAAAAGGTCTAGACACCACTCAAACAGCCATACCATAGCATACATCAGTCATGACCCAAGGAAGGAATTGGGTGAGAAGTGAAGGGGTCGAGCACAGAATGGACATAGGGTGGATGGATCACCGTATGGGCTATAATGCACGGTATTTCCGGGTATCACCTATCAGGGGTGTAACTAAAGGGGGGTAACATCAGATAGTGATGGATAGTACAGTGATCGTAGAGATCACCCACATGCCCCAGTGCTAGAACATTGCTCACAGAAATTCCGCTCTTTGTATATCGCCTGCATATGCATGAATCACAGTCTGACCGATGGAAGCAGAGCTCTCAAAGCATGAACTAACATGAAGCAATATAAGCCGGCATGAGTGTCTATAATGAGATCTTGAACAGTATCAGGATATTGCTGCTACTAAGATTGCATCTAAATGAACTATTTACCGGATTATCAAGAATCTCAATTGTTGTGAAGAAGGCTTCAGGGCGCCCAAGAAAGTCCAGCAAACGCCAGGACCATCTCCTACAGTTGATTCAGCTGCGGGATTCGGGCACCGCTAGTGCAGAGCTTGCCAGGGCCGTCTTTGCCGCAGGACAAAAGGGCAGCTGCCCAGGGCCCTGTCATTGTTTTGGAGCCCAAAGCAGAGCTGCCCCTTAAGCCCCCGCGTCCTGCAAATCAGGACCTCCATCGGCGCTGCATATCCACCGTGCACACGCCAGAGACAGTGACACAGGCAGCCAGGAGCCGGCATCAGCGTGCAGTTTGGGGTCTTCAGCTCCACTGACGCTCTGCCCCCGCCCCTTGCTATGCATGCTGCCTGCCTCTGTCTGCACATCGGATTGGAGGCTGAGGGATCGTCGCCACGTAGCGGAGAGCAGAGCTGCCGATGTAGGAGTGAGAAGGTTTGAGTAGCTTCTATTGTCATTATGATGTAAAAAGAGTAAACACATTTGATTGATAAGAAATGGCTTCAGCCAAACACCAACCATGAGTGAAAGAAAAGTTTCTGTGTTCTCATTCATATTCTCTAAAAAATGGCCAAGAAATCATAAATTCTGCCAGGGTATGTAAACTTATGAGCACAACTGTATATGTTGAGTGGCTGTTCTATTGTGTGTGCATGGCCATATCTGACTTGTGATCCTCTGTGTTTGTTTTTATGACAGCTTTGCATTTGACCCAGGTTTAATTTCCTTATTTCCCCCGCAATCCATGTTCACAAACAACCGCTGAAGGAAGCAGGAATTGGGCTGCTAATTCTGACAGTTTTCATAACAAATTAAAGCCAGGCGCTGGGTTTTAGCTGGATTGCATCCTGGTTTTGTGGCTGAGCAGAGAGAGAACCAGATGTTGAAGACAGATGTTGGCATATTTACACTGATATAGATATGTGAAACGCGTCGCCATTTTTCTCGTACGTGGTACCTACTTCATGCCTGCTTATCATCAAGACTTAAGGTCACGTCATGGCTCGTGACTTCCATTTTGTTTGTGTGGATTCCCATTTATCCAGCTAACTCAGTTAGTAACCTTAAAGCGTTTGTTACCCCAACACTTCATATACCTGATATGTGCCTGCTGTACCATGTACTTGTATGAGAAAGTCTCCTGTTCTCTTTGTATTGCTTCCTTTGCGTGGTCTCTGGAGATCCTGCCAGTCCCTGTGTTTGCCTATTAATAACTGACCATACTAAGCAGGAGAACACAGCGTGGTCAGTTCTCTAGCTATGCTGGGAACTCAGACTGCTCCCTTCCAATGATCATATTTGTCCTGACACCCCCCCTGCACATCCATTCACTGGGAAGCTCAGCTGCTGCTTCTCCTCCCTCCAGCTCTTATGCAGCTGAGTACAGAGGGAATGTGATCACTTATAAGAAAAGGGTATTTATATATATTTTTTATATCTATACAAAAATGTTTTGCCTTTCATTTCTATTTTAAACTGAATGGGTTGTTTTACAAGGTGATCGTACAATCACTTTAAGTAGAACTAAACTGTATCTGAGCACCACAAACTGAAAACTCTATTTAATTATTTTTTAATATTCAAATCAAACTCCCCCATCCATCCGTGTCTCCATCCTTTATTTTGTTGAGAAATCACTTTTAAAACACCCCTCCAGATTTTGTAGCCATCTTGAGTAAGGGCAGATGATTCATGTAGCATTTACTTTCTGGAATCCATATGCCCTTAGCTCGGGCATGCAGATAGGAGGCTGTGCTAAACTGAGAAAGCACCTCCTCCCATTTTGGCCTAGGCCAGAAACCAGGAAGTACGTAAAAGATAAAAAATAGAATCAGCCATTACATATATATATATATATATATATATAGATAGATAGATTTTTTTTTTTTAGGTATGCTGTGTGAAGGGGGACACATAACAAATATATATTGGGGTTTTCTCAAATTTGACAAAAGTAGAAATAAGCTCAAAACCAAGGTGTTTACTTAAAAATCAAACATTTTACACATTCTTTAACCCCTTTATAATTGCAGGGACGCCCATGACACCCTCTGAAATCCATTGCCGTAAAGACCCAAACTCCCCAGGCTTGATCTCCTTGCCCTCTCCACATCCCCTCACCACGCTTATATGTGGAAATGGGGATCAGACCTCGGCAATCTCCCTTGACTCTGACTCTTGAAATCCGGAAAACCAAATCCTGCTCCCAGAATGCACTCTTGAAATGAATTCTAAGTTGCTGTACCACTGGTACCTAGTTCCGACTCGAGTTGCACGCTATATCCTGGGACATGCAGGACCCGTTTTTGGGGCTGCTCCTAACCAAGCACTTGCTGCCACATATGGTGGACCTGTTCAATTGTTCAAGCCTTGTGGACTCAGGTTGACAGTGCAATGGCACCTGCCATGGCATTCCTCAATTTGAAACCAGATGGACTGGTCTAACCGCCACTCATGGCCTGTGTACTCACAGCCACCAAAGAAATGATAACCAGAGCATGGCTGATGAACACCCTCTCCCTGGAAGCTGTAAAATCCAAGATACACTGGATTCTTACAAACGATAAATTGACGGCCAAACTTGCTGAGACCATGAGTACCATTCATAACACCTGAGACCCATGGATCATGAAATTCATGCCCACAGACTTTGATCATTGCCTCCTAGATCTGTGAGCAGTCATTCTACTTTCTTGAGGCTGAAGGGACATCTCCTAGTCTTCTGTGATGCTCCCACCCCCGCCTCCTGCACCCCTTTCACCTTCTCTACCTGCCCTTCCTCCCCTTTTTTCTGTTTCTTTCCATCTCAGTTTCTCTACTCTTTTCTATGTTCTTTGCACACCAGTGTCATTGTGCTACGGCCTGGAGGCCATCTATTGGTCCCACCTATATGTATTATATTGATTACAACAGTCAGTCTTTGACTCTTAGGCTCGGGTCACACTGCCGTGACTTGGGATCCGACTTGTGAGACCCCAAGTTGCGTGACATATGAAATCCCATGTTAGTCAACGAGAGCTCTCTTAAAGTGGTTGTCAAGTCATTACAACCACTTTAAACTACAGGTAAGCCTATATTCAGGCTTACCTGTAGGTCCCGGGAATATCTCCTAAACTTGCACTGTTTAGGAGATATTCCCTGTATCTGTATATGCTGACGTCATCGGCACATGCGCAGTGAAGAAACAGCCCAACTGGGCCATTTCTTCACTAAATGTGCCGTAAATGACGGCTCCCGTGCGCATGCGCGGGAGTGACGTCAGCACAACTTCTACCAATCACAGCGCTGGAGTCCGCACTGTGATTGGATCGGAGCCCGTGATCCCGGAAGACGACAGACACAACATGACGCCGGTTACAGCGGTGCTCGGGGACCGCTGCAATGACGTCAATCTAAGGTAAGCATTCCATATTGAGCTAGTATGCGATACATACTAGCTCATTATGCCTTTCTCTTGCAGGTGTTTTTTTTTTTTTCCCACAAGCCTTGACAACCACTTTAATTAGCTCTACTGAAGTCACTTCAACTTTAGAAAAGGTTCCTGTACCACTTCAAGGCGACATCTATCCGACTTGTGTCCATAGACTTTAGTGGAAATCGCCTCCAAGTCGGACCCTCATCTATGTTGATGCGATTTGGATCTGACATTATAGGAAGATTTCCCAGTTATTTCCCAAAAGTCTCTTCAAAGTCTCATCAAGTAGTACTCAAGTCGCTTGGCACAGTCACACGACTATCAGGTCGCAGCAGTGTGAGCCAAGTCTGCCTGCATCATTGGCCTGCATCCCTTGTTAATCCCGTATGTACTTTTCACTGGATTGCCGTGTGCCCTTGCTCTGTAATTTAGAAAATGTTTTGCTGCTTGATGTTTCCTATGTGTTCATTTACTCGGATCTGAAAAGTATGTATGGTACCCACGTAATAGAGTCCACATGGACAAATTAACAGATAAACAATATATTGATCCCCTACCAACCAACAATAATTGTGGCTCTCACAGACTGGCTACAGTAGGTGCTCATGTGGTACACAGATTAGTCCTGTCAATGAGTCCCTTTCTTCCATTCAAACCTCACCATCATGGGCAAGACCAAAGAGCTGTCAAAGGACTTCAGGGACAAGATTGTAAACCTGCACAAGACTGGAATGGACTACAAGAACATCAGCAAGAAGCTTGGTGAGAAGGAGACAACTGTTGGAAGGATTATTCGCAAACGGAAGAAATACAAATTAACCATCAACTGCCCTCAGTCTGGAGCTCCATGCAAGATTTCCCCTCATGGGGTAAGGATGATCATGAGAAAATTGAGGGATCAGCCCAGAACTACACAAGCGAAGCTTGTGAATGATCTCAAGGCAGTTGCGACCACAGTCACCAAACAAACCATTGGTTACACAATACCGTGTCATGGATTGAAATCCTGCAGCACCCACAAGGTCCCCATCCTCAAGAAAGCACATGTGCAGGCCCGTCATCTAAATCCAATGAACATCTAAATGATTCAGAGAAGGATTTGGGAGAAAGTGCTGTGCACAGATGAGACCAACATTGAGCTCTTTGGCATTAACTCGACTCGCCCTGTTTGGAAGAAGAAAAATGCTGACTATGACCCTAAGAACACCATCCGTACAGTCAAGCACTGAGGTGGAAACATTATTCTTTGGGGCTGTTTCTCTGCTAAAGGTACTTGCCGCATAGAGGGGCCAATGGACAGGGCCATGTATTGTAAAAAATTGGATAAGACCTTCTTCCTTCAGCCAGAACATTGAAGATGGGTCATGGATGGCAATTCCAGCATGACAATGACCCAAAACATACCACCAAGGCAACAAAGGAGTGGCTCAAGAAGAGGCACATTAAGGTCATGGAGTGGCCTAGCCAGTCTCTTTAATCCTATAAATAATTTATGGAGGGAGCTGAAACTTCGAGTTGCCAAGTGACAGCCAAGAAACCTTAAGGATTTAGAGAAGATCTGTAGAGTGGACCAAAATCCCTCCTGAGATGTGCAAACCTGGTAACCAACTACAAGAAACGTCTTACCTCTATGCTTGCCAACAAGGGTTTCTCCACCAAGTACTAAGTCATATTTTGCTTGGGGATAAAATACTTATTTTACTCACTGAACTGCAACTCAATTTATAACATTTTATCAAGTGTTTTTTTCTAGATTTTCGGTTGATATTCTGACTCTTTAATTTAAAATACACCTATTATAAAAATGATAGACCCTTCATTTCTCTGTAAGTGGGCAAACTTACAAAATCTGCAGGGGATCAAATAATTATTTTACCCACTGTACTTGGAGGAAGATGCAAAGGCAATCCAATAAAACGAAGAATGATATAGTGTTTCTGCCCTGTGATACAGTACAGATAAGCTGTGAGGTATTCCTCTGTCTTTATCTCTTACACCTTTGGAAAATTTTTGGTCAACAAACAAAATGCACCCCAGAAGACGTCTTGAGGAGACGAAACACGTTGGTTCTGTTCCCCCTGAGTCAGTGCACCAGTTTGTTTGAGCTCAGAGCTCTATCTTTTCGTCTTGAATGTAAGTGTTTTTAAACCATTTTTTAATAAATCCAGTAAATGGTTTTACACTATGGCGAGATTCTTTTTTGTTTCACGATGTGGTGGACACTCTTATGGTCTTGTGGATGTATCGTCTGGAGAAATATCAAGCAGAGGGGTGTTTACCTATGGAGCCCTAAGATATGATTCCAGATTTTAGTCACAGAGGACATCCTTACAAGAGGGCAGTTCCATTACGATTGGTCCATTCTTGCGGGTGATTTACCAGTATCTGGTAAGCAGGTATAACTTATGGTGGAGGATTTCCCTTACTGGCACAATTCACTTTGATGATTTGGCACACGTCACTTTATTTTCTATTATCATGTGGACTTTTTACATAATTACTTTGCACTTTAGACACTTTGTGTGTCCTTTACTAACCTGATTGGACATTTATCATTGTTATTATCATTTGCACGGTGGACTATACACCTCTAGATATTGAGTATCACAATTGATTATTTTTTTACTATTTATATTGGTCTTATCAACTGTATATGTCATTACTTTAAGAGTATTGTTTTTTATTGGTCTTTCAATTCAAATATTTGATTTACACTTTATTTTTAGTTTATGGAGTGATTGGCAGCGTTGCACTTTATATCTACATCCTTTTATGCAATTTTTTGTCTTGATTGTCGTGCTAGCAGCTGCCTTTCATTATCACATTAGTAAGCGCGGTATTTTATCATTTATCATTTATAAAATCCTAACAGTAGTTTTCTTACGTAAATACTGTTCATTACGATATTGAATATCAAATGCAAGCAACATTTTGGTGTATTTTCTAATGACATTCGTCAATTCTCTGTTGACATTATTCAATGTACTCCCTAGATTTTTATGTATGACCGTTGTTGCGAAAATCTACCAGGGTAATGCGGATTTTAGATTGCCACATACCCATGGAAGGAGGAGTTGATGATTTCATACCACATGAGTAAATGCTAAACACAGCACACATGAAACGCGTTACCGTGTCTCTCTTTCCCCCACTTTGAATTCACTGCTTTTATATATGTTTACATGCAATAAAGATGGCTTTCAACTCCATCAGCGTGCAGCCGTCTGGAGCGTCTTCTTGCTTTCATCCTAATGAGAGGAGACTCAGCTGGTCCTAGACTCATTCTGCCAATTACTCAAAAATCCTTGAAGTCCTCTTTGAAGCCCTCTTCTAAGAAACCTCTGAAAGGTAACATATATAGTATCTCCAAAAAGTGAGTACACCCCTCACATTTTTGTAAATATTTTATTATATTTGTTTATTTTATTTATTTATTGATTTAATTCACTCTCTGGTTATCTGAATCATAATGAATGCTGCTGCAAGACTTATCTACCTTATCAACTGCTCAGTGTCCTCCACCCCTCTCTGCCAATCTCCTCACCAGCTTCCACTCACCCAATGAATAAAATTCAAAGTGCTAACAATAATTTACAAAGCCACCCACAACTCTGCCCCCAGCTACATCTCTAACCTAATCTCAAAATACCAACCAAGCCACCCTCTTCGGTCCTCCCAAGACCTCCTGCTCTCTAGCTCCCTTGTCACCTCCTCCCATGCTCGCCTCCAGGATTCTCCAGAGCTTCTCCCATCCTCTGGAACTCCCTACCCCAATCTGTCCGACTGTCTCCTAATCTATCCATTTTTAGACGATCCCTGAAAACCTTTCTCTTTAAAGAAGCCTATCCTGCTTCTACCTAATACACTGTCTTACTTTCTACATCAGCTCATCCCCCACAGACATTACCTTTTCTATCAATTGACCCTCCCTCTTAGATTGTAAGCTCTAACAAGCAGGGCCCTCTGATTCCTCTTGTACCAAATTGTGATGTAACTGAACTGTCTGCCTTCATTTTGTAAAGCGCTGCACAAACTGTTGGCGCTATATAAATCCTGTATAATAATAATAGTAATATTTCAGGTACTTATATAGCACTGTCAATTTACGCAGCGCTTTACATATATATATTGTACATTCACATCAGTCCCTACCCTCAAGGAGCTTACAATCTAAGGCCCCTAACTCACATTCATACATATACTAGAGCCAATTTAGACAGGAGCCAATTTACCTACCAGCATGTCTTTGGAGTGTGGGAGGAAACCGGAGTACCCGGAGGATTATATCTTTTCATGTGACAACACTGAAGAAATGACACTTGGCTACAATGTAAAGTAGTGAGTGCACAGCTTGTATAACAGTGTAAATTAACTGTCCCCTCAAAATAACTCAATACACAGCCATTAATGTCTAAACCACTGGCAACAAAAGTGAGTACACCCCTAAGTGAAACTGTTCAGGTCACATGATGCTGACATCACACATGTGGGCGTGTATAGAGGCTGTAGTGGAAATCTCCTCCTACTGGAACACACAGCTATGGGCAAACTGTGCAGGTTATCAGAAAACCATGGTATACAGATCATGCCAAAAGGTATATAGTGGCAGTACTTTAACCCCTTCAGATCCGCGCTATAGCCGAAGTAAGGTTCCAGCACGGATCTGAATTTCCGGGTGGATGTCCATGGACGTCCAGCCCTTGTGCGCGCTCCTGGTGCGCACTCACAGGCAGCGGTGGCGGCGGCGAGACCTGTCAGAGCTGTAGAACGGGGAACCGCCGATGTAAACACTGCGGTTCTCCGTTCTGTGAAAGGGGACATAACAGGTCTACTGATCCCTGTCACTGGGATCAGTTAGATCTGTTATGTCCCGACCAGCCCCGCCCCCACACAGTTAGAACACACCCAGGGAACACACTTAACCCCTTCACTGCCCCCTGCAGGTTAACCCCTTCACTGCCAATGACATTTATACAGTAATCAGTGGACATTTAAATTTCTGATCGTTGTATAAATGTCATTGGCCCCAAAAAAGTGTCAAAAATGTCCGACATGTCTGCTGCAATATCGCAGTTCCGATAAAAATCGCAGATCGCTGCCATTACTAGTAAAAATTAAATAAATAATAAAAACACCATAAATCAATTCCCATAGTTTGTAGACACGATAACTTTTGTGCAAACCAATCAATAAACGCCTATTGTGATTTTTTTTACCAAAAATATGTAGAAGAATATATATCGGCCAAACCTGACGAATAATTTTTTTTTATTATTTTTTTTTTGGATTTGTATTTTAGCAAAAAGTAAAAAAAAGGGATTTTATTATAACTTACCATAAAATCCTTTTTTCTGAGTTCACTGACAGACGCAGCTCTTCTTAATTGACACGTGGGTTTTATGTCGTCCTATCAGGAGTGACTAGGCAAAACAGATGCAAAAGCATCAGGGATAGGCTGGCCCCTCCCATGGGGGCCGTTCTCACCTGAGCCTATAAAACCCCCTGCTGGCCAATAGCATTCAGTTTGTCACAAGCAGTGCAACAAAAAAATCAGAGGGGTGGGAGCTGCGTCTGTCAGTGAACTCAGAGAAAAGGATTTTACGGTAAGTTATAATAAAATCCCTTTTTCTCTTACATTCACTGACAGACGCAGCTCTTCTTAATTGACACGTGGGGACGTCCCAAAGCAGTGACAAAAAACTAGAGGGGTGGGCAAACAACAACAACTGTACCCAACAGAACCCTCTCAGGGAGCGCTAGACGCACTCACACCACTGCTCGCAAAACTTTGCGGCCAAAAGCAGCATCCGCAGATGCCGACACATCAACTTTGTAAAACTTAGTAAACGTGTGCACTGAGGCCCAAGTGGCCGCTTTGCACACCTGAGACACCGAAGCCTGGTGCTTGAACGCCCAGGAGGTACTGACCGACCTGGTGGAATGAGCCGTGACCGGAAAAGGGGGAACCTTGCCCCGAAGCTCATATGCATGGGTCACGGTCTGTCTAATCCAATGGGAAATAGTAGCCGACGAGGCTGCCGAACCCTTTTTGGAGCCCCTGGGTAACACAAACAATGAGTCAGACTTCCGAAAGGAAGCTGTAGCACTCAAATAAACCCGCAGGGCCCTCACCACATCCAAAGAGTGTAACTCAAATTCCTTAGGATGTTTTGGGTGAGGACATAATGAAGGAAGGACAATATCCTCATTCAAATGAAAAGAAGAGACCACCTTTGGAAGGAAAGAAGGTGGAAGTCGCAACACCGCCTTGTCATTATGAAGAATCAAGTACGGGGACTTGCAGGACAAGGCAGCCAATTCTGACACCCTCCGCACGGATGTGACAGCCACTAAGAAGGCAACCTTCTGCGACAAAAGGGACAAGGGAATGTCCCTAATCTTCTCATACGGTGGTTTCTGTAAAACAGAGAGCACCAGATTCAAATCCCACGGCGCCAGAGGCGGCCGAAACTGGGGAGCCACATGACGTACACCCTGTACAAATGTGCGGATCAGCGAATGGGAAGCCAATGGTCTCTGAAAAAGGACCGCTAAGGCCGAAATCTGGCCCTTGAGCATACTCAATGCCAGGCTCTTGTCCAGTCCCTGTTGCAGAAAAGTCAGCACCCTGGACACCAAATAAGAGCGAGGGTTCCAACCCCCCGCTTCGCACCATGCAATATAGGCTTTCCAGGTCCTGTGATAAATTTTTCGCGAAGTGCACTTACGTGCCTTAAGCATAGTAGGGATTACAGAGTCAGCGACTCCCCAATCCCTCAATACCTGGGCCTCAATAGCCAAGCCGTCAAAGCCAGCGAGGGTAAAGCAGGGTGCAAGATGGGACCTTGGGAGAGCAGGTCTTCGCGAAGCGGAAGCCGCCAAGGGGCGTCCGCCACTATCCGAACCAGATCGGCGTACCAAGTGCGCCGAGGCCAATCGGGAGCGACCGGGATCGTCGGAATGCCTTCCGCAGCTATCCTGCGCAGAATCCGAGGCAACAGCTTCAGGGGAGGGAAGAGGTATATTAACCGGTACCGACCCCAAGGGGCCACCAGCGCGTCCGTGGCGACCGCCAGCGGATCTCTTGTTCTACACACGAAAGTCTCGACCTTGTGATTGAACCTGGACGCCATGAGGTCTACCTCTGGTGTGCCCCACTTGCAGCAAATCTGGAACACCTCTGGATGCAGGGACCATTCCCCCTGGTCCAGTGTCTGACGACTGAGAAAGTCCGCCTGCCAGTTCTCCACTCCCGGAATGTAAATTGCGGAGAGCGCCGGAACGTGTTGTTCCGCCCAGCGGAGAATCAGAGCAGCTTCTGCAGCTGCTGCTGAACTCCTTGTCCCTCCTTGATGGTTCACATACGCCACAGCTGTGGCGTTGTCCGATTGAACCCGGACAGGGAGGCCCTGCAGCCTTGTCGACCAACGGGACAAGCAAAGCCTGATCGCTCTCAGTTCCAGCACATTTATCAGAAGTCGAGCTTCCTGAGCTGACCAACGGCCCTGGGCAGACAACTGACCCAACACCCCTCCCCAGCCCGTCAGGTTGGCATCCGTCGTGCAGAAAAAAACGCAGGTCCCATAAGGGAACCCAGTCAACTCCTTTGCACTAGGCAAACAAAACCGAATGCCATTGGCCAGCAGGGGGTTTTATAGGCTCAGGTGAGGACGGCCCCCATGGGAGGGGCCAGCCTATCCCTGATGCTTTTGCATCTGTTTTGCCTAGTCACTCCTGATAGGACGACATAAAACCCACGTGTCAATTAAGAAGAGCTGCGTCTGTCAGTGAACGTAAGAGAAAATATTGTTTTTTTTTTTAAATCGTCGCTCTTTGTTTGTTTATAGCGGTGATCAGAAATGACGCAGAGGTGATCAAATACCACCAAAAGAAAGCTCTATTTGTGGAAAAAAATTATATAAACTTTGTTTGGGTACAACGTCGCACGACCACGCAATTCTCATTCAAAATGTGACAGCGCCGAAAGCGAAAAATTGGTCTCGACGGGAGGGGGGTTTAAGTGCCCAGTAAAGAAGAGGTTAATGTAAAAAGAAGATTTATGCTGTGAGCACTGTGTGTGTGTGGGGGGGGGGGGGGGGGCG
>BLSH010059226.1:29967-42527 GCA_018402905.1 Glandirana rugosa | reverse complement strand
CCATCCACCACCCGATCCCATCCCGGCTCCATCCACCACCCCGATCCCACCTCGGCTCCATTCACCACCCTGATCCCATCCCAGCTCCATTTATCCTCTGATCCCATTCCGACTCCATCCACCAACCCGATCCCATCCTGGCTCCATCAAGGCTCCATCCACTACCTCAATCCTATCCCAGCTCCATCCACCACCCCAATTCCATCCCAGCTCCATTCATCCCCTGATCCCATCCCAGCTCCATCCATCACCCCCATCCCAGCTCCATTCATCCCCTGATCCCATTCCCACTTCATCCACCACCCCAATCCCATCCTGGCTCCATCCACCACCCCGATCCATCCCGGCTCTATCCACCACCCTGACCCCATCCTGGCTCCATCCACTACCCTGATGGGCCAATTTTCAGCTTTCACACTTTGAATAACAATTGTGCGGTCATGCTACACTGTACCCATATGACATTTTTATCATTTTATTTCAAACAAATAGAGCTTTCTTTTATCACCACTGGGTTTTTATTTTTTGCGCTATAAACAAACAAAAAAAGACCGAACATTTAAAAAAAAAAAAACAGGTTTCATAGTTTGATATAAAATTTTGCAAACAGGTAATTTTTGAACTGATGGGCACTGATAAGGCAGCACTGATAGGCACTGGTAGGTGGCACAGATGGGTACTGACCAGGAGGTACTGATGAGGCTACGCTGATAGGTGCCACTGAAAGGTGGCACTGATAGGCAGCACTGATAGGTGGCACTGATGATGAGGCACTGATGGGCACTGATTGGCAGCACTGGTAGGGGGCACTGGTGGGCACTTGTTAGCAGTACTGAATGGCACTGGTAGGTGGCACTGGTGGTCACTGGTTAGAAGCACTGGTGGGGACTGGTTAGCAGCACTGGTGGGCACTGGTTTGCCCAGGGGACCAATGTCCCCTTTACAGAATCTGGTAATCGGCTTATTTTTTTCTCCTCACGCTGTCAGCATGAGGGTAAAAAATCCAGTTACCAGCTTCTGTTTACATCATGTGATCAGCTGTCATTGGCTGACAGCTGATCACATGGTAAAGGGTCAGGATTGGCCCTTTACTCCGATCTGTGATCAGCCAAGTCCCAAGTCGGGCAGTGCGAGCACAGGAGGACGTCCAGGTACGCCCTTTCAACAATTTAAGCCTGTGCTGTAGCCGTCTTTTGGCTATATCGTGGGCACCAAGTGGTTAGCCACTTTACCCCATGCCAATTATGACATTTCTCACCTACATGTAAAAATCAGCAATTGTTTTGCTAGAAAATGACTCCCAAACATTATATATTTTTTTAAGCGAAGGCCCTAGGTAATAAAATGGTGGGTGTCTTATGCCACGCAATATTCGGACAGTGTTTTTACAAATGCAAATATTTAGGAAAAAAAATACACTTTAATGAATTTAAGTTTACAAAAACACAATATAATACACATTTTTTTGGTTAAAAAACAAAAGAAATTGTTATGTTGAGTAAACAGATACCAAACGTGTAACGCTTTAAAATTGTGCACGCCCGTGGAATGGCGACAAACTACAGTACATTAAATTATCCATAGACAATGCTTTAAAAGCCTTGAAAGGTTACCGGTTTAGAATGACACAGGAATTCTGTCACTAGAATTATTGCTCTCACTCTGACGTTCACCGCAGTGTCTCACATATTTCGTGCAATCATGCATGCGGGACCTATGTATGCGTTCGCATTTGCGCAAAAGCACAGGTGCATGGGGGAGCTTTAAAATGAAATAAAAATTCTATACAAATAAATTTTTTTTTCTTGTATAAACTTTATTGCTATCACAAGGGATGAACAACATCCCTTGTGATGAATAGGCCATGATAGGTCCTCTTTATGGAGAAATCGGAGGTCTATTAGACCCCATATCTCTTCTCTGACCTCGAAAGCATCTGACCAAACCAAGATTGGTTTGATCTGATACTGCACAAGCCGGTAATGACTTTCCAACAAACAAGCCAGAAGTGACTAAATCCTTGTTGCTTCTGGTTTCTGACTTTAGAGAAGGGGGAAGGAACTTCCGTTCCTTCCATTTTTTTTTTTAGTCTTTGAGATTGGACCGGTCTCATCAATTCCAAACTCCCCGGTGGAACCGGATCAGTAATTAGAAAGCAATTCTGCCCCTTGTCTGTGAAAATTACAGAGCCTTGGAAAAGTATTCCTACCCCTTGAAATTTTCCAAAATTTGTCAGGTTACAACCAAAAACATAAATTAATTTTATTGGGATTTTATGTGATAGATCAACACAAAGTGGCTCATAATTGTGAAGTGGAAGGAAAATGATAAATGGTTGTCAACATTTTTTACAAATAAATATCTGAAAAGTGTGGCATGCATTTGTATTCAGCCCCCTTCACTCTAATTCCCCAAACTAAAATCTAGTGGAATCAATGGCCTTCAGAAGTCACCTAATTACTAAATAGAGTCCACCTGTGTGTAATTGAATCTCAGTATAAATACAGCTGTTCTGCGAAGCCCTCAAAGGTTTGTTAGAGAACCTTAGTAGACAAACAGCATCATGAAGGCCAAATAACACACCAGACAGGTCAGGGATAAAGTTGTGGAGACGTTTAAAGCAGGGTTAGGTTATAAAAAAAAATATCCCAAGCTTTGAACATCTCACGGAGCTCTGTTCAATCCATCATCCGAAAATGGAAAGTGTATGGCACAACTGCAACCCTACCAAGACATGGCCGTCCACCTAAACTGACCGGCTGGGCAAGGAGAGCATTCGTCAGAGAAGCAGCCAAGAGGCCCATGGTAAGTCTAGAGGAGCTGCAGAGATCCACAGCTCAGGTGGGAGAATCTGTCCACAGGACAACTATTAGTCGTGCTCTCCACAAATCTGCCCTTTATGGAAGAGGGGCAAGAAGAAAGCCATTGGTGAAAGAAAGCCATAAGAAGTCCCTTTTGCAGTTTGCGAGAAGCCATGTGGGGGATACAGCAAACATGTGGAAGAAGGTGCTCGGGTCAGATGAGACCAAAATTTAACTTTTTGGCCTAAAAGCAAAATGCTATGTGTGGCGGAAAACTAACAGTGCACATCACCCTGAACACACCATCCCCACCGTGAAACATGGTGGTGGCAGCATCATGGCGTGGGAATGCTTTTCTTCAGCAGGGACAGGGAAGCTGGTCAGAGTTGATGGGAAGATGGATGGAGCCAAATACAGGGCAATCTTAGAAGAAAACCTGCTAGAGTCTGCAAAAGACTTAAGACTGGGGCGGAGGTTCACCTTCCAGCAGGACGACGACCTTAAACATACAGCCAGAGCTACAATGGAATAGTTTAGATCAAAGCATATTCATGTGTTAGAATGGCCCAGTCAAAGTCCAGACCTAAATCCAATTGAGAATCTGTGGCAAGACTTGAAAATTGCTGTTCACAGACGCTCTCCGTCCAATGTGACAGAGCTTGGGGTATTTTGCAAAGAAGAATGGGCAAAAATGTCCTCTTTAGATGTGCAAAGCTGGTAGAGACTTCCCCAAAAAGACTTACAGCTGTAATATCAGTGAAAGGCGGTTCCACAAAGTATTGACTCCGGGGGGGCGCTATACAAAAGCCCCCCACACTTTTCACATATTTATTTTTAAAAAATGTTGAAAACCGTTTATCATTTTCCTTCCACTTCACAATTATGTGCAACTTTGTGTTGGTCTATCACATAAAATCCCAATTAAATACATTTACGTTTTGGGTTGTAACATGACAAAATGTGGAAAATTTCAAGGGGTATGAATACTTTTTCAAGGCACTGCAATATCAACTAGTTCAATCTTAACTGATGGCCTATAAAAAGGTGTGTCATTACCAAGTCCCACAAGAAACCTTTCATGGTGGGAAAAAGCAAGGAGCTCTCTCAAGACCTTTGCAACCTTATTGTTGTAAAACATACTGATGGCATTGGTTACAGAAGGATTTCTAAACTTATGAATGTACCAGTGAGCACTGTTTGGGCCATAATCCGGAAGTGGAAAGAATATCATTTCACCATAAACCGGCCACGACCAGGTGTTCCTCGCAAGATATCTGACAGAGGAGTGAAAAGAATTATCAGAAGAGTTGTCCAAGAGCCAAGGACCACTTGTGGAGAGCTTCAGAAAGCAATAAGTAATGCAGTCACCCGCCATGGCCTGCTTGCACGCTCACCACACAAGACTCCATTGCTGAAGAAAAATCAGGTTGAAGATCGTTTAAAGTTTGCTGCACATTTAGACAAGCCTGTGAAATACTGGGAGAATATAGTCTGGTCAGATGAGACCAAAATTGAACTCGTTGAATGCCATAATGCACCCCATATTTGGAAGTCACACCCCAAAATCACCCCCATACCAACAGTGAGGTTTGGAGGTGGGAACATCATGGTGTGGGCAGAGTTGTTTTTCAGCATACGGTACTGGCAAACTTCATATCATTGAAGGAAGGATGAATGGAAAAATATACATAGAAAAGTGACGGCAGAAAAAGACTGAGTAGTCCATCGAGTCTGCCCCTTTTTATTTATTTATTTATTTATTTTTAATATTTTTTTTTTACATTAACCTTGTTGTCTGACTATAGATTTATGTTTATCCCAAGCATGTTTGAAGCCATTTACTGTTGACTGTCTCACAACCTCTGTTGGTAGTTTATTCCAATCATCAACCACCCACCCATCGACCACCCTTTCAGTAAAATAATACTTTCTAAGATTAGTTTTGAACTCCCCCCCAGTTAGTTTGAGGTCCCCGTGTTCTTGATTTTGGTTTCATATTGAAAAGACTGCCCTCCTGAACCTTATCCACCCTAAGACATTCTTAATACAAATCTGCCATCTACCAGGATGATGAAGATGAAATGAGGGCGGACATTTCAGCAAGACAATGATCCCAAACACAAAGCCAAGGAAACTCTCAATTTGTTTCAAAGAAACAAAATAAAGCTGCTAGAATGGTCCAGCCAATCACCTGACTTGAATCCAATAGAAAATCTGTGGAAAGAACTAAAGATCAGAGCTCATAGAGGAGGCCCAGGGAACCTTCAAGATGTGAAGACTGTGTGGAGGAATGATCCAAAATCACACCTGGGCAACGCATGCGACTCGTTCTCCATATGGGAGGCGTCTTGAAGCTGTCATTGCCAACAAAGGATTTTGTACCAAGTAATAAATACATATCAGTTAGCGGGTTCAATACTTTTTCCCTGTGTCCTTCCATTATATTACACAGAACTTTATTTCTGAATGTATTTGTGTTGGTGTCTTTGTATGTATGGATTGCATGGCTTGTTAATGACATGTGGTGAACATTTCATGTCAGTAGCACCTTTACAAATATATTTACCTAGAAAAATGGTGACGTGTTCAATACTTATTCTACCCGCTATATGTGAATTGGATGATTCTACAATATTCTTAAGGATGAAATGGGGGGGGTAGAGTTGGTGATAGAGAGTAGAAAAAACAAAAAACGTTGCTTGTCTCATTAATCAAGAGCTTCCACAGCGTCTCCTAAAGTCCAATTGAAAGTGACGTCTCCTAACTGAAACCAGCAGCAGCCCACATATGGAATCAATCTATATAATGGGAGCACCTATTCATCATCTCTGCATATCTGCCCTTATTAAGCCCCTTCGCCCCGTCTAATAATTTTCCCAACTACTGAGAACTCTCTAGAAGTGTAATAAAATTATACCGGGTTATATAAATAAAACATCACTTTGCACTCACCAGACTGCCGTCATCCCAACATTGAACAGACGAAGCCTGGACGGATGAATAACTTGGCACATTTTTTTGACATTAGTAAATTATTATGGTAACTACAACATATGAGTATCTGTAACTTTAACCACGTCAATACCGGACACTTTCACCCCCTTCCTTTCCACACCAATTTTCAGATTCCAGTGCTGTCTCACTTTGAATGACAATTACTCATTTGTGCAGCATGGTACCCATTCAAAATTGTTATTTTTTTTCTTTTAGTGCCCGTTCACAAAGGGGCGACTTGCGATCCGACTTGAGTTGCCTCAAGTCGCCCCAAGTCGCTTGACATTTGAAATCCTATTGAAATGAATGGGAGCCATCTTAATGTACACGACTGAAGTCGCTCCGACTTCAAGGCGACTTCTGAAAAGGTTCCTGTACTACTTCTAGGCGACTTCTATCTGACTTGTGCCCATAGGATTCAATAGAAGTCGCCTCCAAGTCGGATCCTCCATCTACATGGAAGCGACTTTACAGTTAAAAGAAATAGAATTTATTTTTAGGCAGCCCTCCCTCCCTTCTCTGATTGGTCAAGGCAAAGTCGCCTGGCAAAAGTCGTGTTGTAAAGTCGCCTGAGGTCCTTGAAGTCGAGCTGGAAGTCGCGCTGAAACCGCCTAGCGAAGTCACGCCAAGGTCGGGTCGCCCCTATGTGAATGCAGGCCTAGACAGATAGAGGTTTCTTTTGGTGGTATTTAACCCCTTCATGCCTAAGGGTAAAACAAATCTTTTTTTTATCCAGAAAAAGGGTAAAACAAATCTAAATGTCTAAGCACAATTTTGCAACGTTGACATGTGTTAGTAAAACCGTACAAATTATCACAACTACTTTGTGCATGCAGGTGGATTATACCACGATTTTTTTTCAGGACAAATTGTGCTTTCATTTGGAGGTAAATGGTATTGGATATCTCCTGATTTTTTTTTATTATTATCAAAGGAAACCTGGCCCAAAATAGTAAAAAAAAAATATATATATATATATTTTTAAATGTATAAAAATTATATGAACAAACAGAATTATCCAAGATTCAAAATATGGCACCAACATCCCATTGAAAGAGCTATTCAAAACAGAAGGAAAGAGAAGCGGGACTTTCTATGTGCTTATTGAACAGAACCATACTGTATATCAGAATCAGTTAAAACAGTGATATTTATTAAATCACACAAATAAGAATAAAAACATTAATACATCCACATATCATCATCCATTGAGAGTAGATGACTGTAATGCTAGTTACGTCGCTGTTCTCTGATATGAATTTTCTATCTGTTTAGTAGTCATTATACCACACCTTTTTCCTGAAGAAGCCTATATGGTGAAACATGTTGAAAATAAAAGCGTTGAAACAGTGATGTAACTAGCATTATAGTCATCTATTCTAAATGGATAAGGATAGTTGGATATACCACTTAACAACCACCCATCATCATTATATGGCGGTACTTTGCTGCAGAATACCGTTGTTATGGCAGCAGATATTTTTAAAAATGGCGGCCAGTCCTCTTTCGGATAAAAGTGGTCTCTGCGGGGAGATCACTTTTATAGGGGGCGGGCAGGGGGAGGGCAAATTTTTACATTCCATGTAATAGGAATAAAAGTGAGCCAAAACATTTTTTAAAATGGACGGTGTAAAAATAAAAAATAAAAAGTAAAATAAATAAGGAAAAAAATACGCACTGTCCCGCCAAGCTCTCCCACAGAAGCAAACGCATATGTGCGTCCCGCCCACATATGAAAACGGTGTTCAAACCACACATGTAAGGTATTGCCACGATCGTTAGACGGAGAGCAGTAATTCTAGTACGAGACCTCATCTGTTACTCAAAATTGCTAACCTGTAGAAATTTTTAACCGTCGCCGGCTGAGATTTTTAAATGCCAAAGTTTGTCGCCATTCCACGAGTGGGCGCAATTTTGAAGCATGACATGCTGGGTATCAATTTACACGGCATAACATTATCTTTTGCAATATAGGAAAAAATGGCCTAACTTTACTGTTGTCTTATTTTTTAATTCAAAAAAGTGAATTTTTTTCCCCTAAAATTGCGATTGTAAGACCGCTGCGCAAATACGATGTGACATAAAGTATTGCAAGGACTGCCATTTTATTCTCTGGAGTGTTTGAAAAAAAAAATATATATATATATATTATACATAAATATATAATGTTTTTAGGGTTCTAAGTAATTTTCTAGCAACAAAAAAAAAATTATTTTAACTTGTAAATACCGAATCTCAGAAAGAGGCTCAGTCCTTAAGTGGTTAATGTTTTTATTCGTATTTGTGTGATTTAATAAATATTACTGTTTTAACTGATTCTGATATATGATTCTGTTTAATAAGCACCTAGAAAGTCCCGCTTCTCTTTCCTTCTGTTTTGAATATCTTTTTAAAAATGTAGCTGTATATTTCTTCATACTACCATAACCCACCACCAAAGAACAACCCAAGTGATCCTCTGGATCAACTGTGGGTGAAGGATTGTATATGGGATTGTATGGTTATATATAATATTTCTATTTTTTTTTTTTTGGTTGAATTATATGGACTTGTGTCTTTTTTCAACCTGACTCACTATGTAACTATGTAAGTGAAATTCTCCTGCTCCCGATGATCGCAGTGATACCACATAGGTGTATGTTAGTTGGTGTTTGTACCCGTAGTACAGCCCAAAAACAATGGTGCACATTTTGCTTTTTTTAATCCTACGTAAAACACACCAACACTGATACTAACTGACACTGATACTAACCGACACTATTACTAACTGACACTGATACTGACACTGATACTAACTGACACTGATACTAACCGACACTGATACTAAATCAAGTTATAACTTTTTTTGAAATGTGTTTTTCTGGATATTTTTGTTGTTATTCTGTCTCTCACTGTTATAATAAACCGACCATTAAAATTATAGACTGATCGTTTCTTTGTCAGTGGGCAAACGTACAAAATGAGCAGGAGATCAAATACTTTTTTCCCTCACTGTATGCCTTTTTTTGGTACAGGTCATGTCCTCCACTCGCTAACATCCATGGCCTTAACTGAAGAATAGACATTCAAGCTAATAGAGAGGGCCTTCACTCAGGTTGGTCTGCAATCAGCAGCGGCTCCTCCATAGAGGACCTGGGAGTATCCGGCACACACGCCGGTGAGTCCTGCCAGAGAGAGAGCGGCCTGACTCCTAGGAGGACCGGGTGAGTGCAGCTGGAGGAGTGAGACTGTTCTGCCCACCCTGACCAATATGTGTGCTTGTACTGCCCGCCTGGTGTACTACCTACCCTACTACCCTCTCTAATGTGTATGCCCAGCACTACCCACCCGATCTACTCCTGTTCCTGCCCCAGGAGCTACCAATCTATATATCGGACCTAGCCCTCTACCTGCCAATAGCGCTAGCAATCTATACAGGGTACCTATTACTCTCCCTGTCGTAGGACTAGGAGCTTGCAATCTATACATGTGACCTATCCACTCATTGCCCTAGGGGCTTGCAATCTATATATTAGACCTACCCGACTTCCAGCCCAAGGAGTTTCCAATCTATACAGGGGAGCTACCCTTCTCAACTGCCGCAAACGCTAGCAATCTACAATGTAGACCTACCCTTCTCCCTGCCCCGAGAGCTTGCAATCTATACATAAGACCTACCGCTATTACTTGCTTGAGGAGCTCGCACTCATATGATCTCTGTATTGCCTGGATCTCTACCCCTCTCTAATGTGTAGACCCTGTACTATCCACCTTACCACCCTCTCCAATGTGCGTGCTCAGCATTACCCACCCTCGCTAATGTGCATGCCCTGTACTGGTGGCTGCATACTGTGGTACTGGCTGCATACTGTGATGCTGGCTGCATACAATGTGATTACTGGCTGCATACTGTGTTACTGGCTGCATTATATCCCACCTGTGATGCAGAGCTGTATACTGTATCCTGTGATGCAGAGCTGTATACTGTGTCCTGTGATGCTGAGCTGTATACTCCTGACACAATATGTGGAATACAGGGGACGGATTCTATAAGGGGTGGGGCTTATGCGAAGTAGAAGGTAGAAGGGGTCAACCCCCCCCCCCCCCCACACACACACACACACACACTCATCCTAAAAATTCACCAGCCACCACTGTTTGCAATATTATTATTTTAGTTGATGTGGTGCCTGGATGAATAATTATATTTATGTGTCCAGGCTTTTCTCCCAGCCCCCCTTCTGGTGTGCCCCCATGTTCACCCCCCAGGAGATACCATGATGCAGGGTTCCACATGGTTTCAGATCTCCATTCCTGGTCACCTAGAGCATCTTTAGCTGGCTCATGCTATATATTGGTGCAATCGTGTATTATTTATTTGTTTCTGTTGGCTTGTATCCTGTATGTTTGTATGAATTATAAATTTATGTTTGATTTATAGATACACTCTGCCTCCCTTTCTGTTCAAGAAGCTGTTGAAAATCCATGAAGCACGTTGAGAAATAGAAGTTCTCCCCTTGGGTACCCTACCTTTTGAAGTGTAAAGTGTTTATTTACTTACCTTTATGTTTTCCACTTTGTACTTTGGGCTCCAAGGAGATCAAGCTATATGATGGAATTAGATAATTATACGAAGCCAGACAGGAAGGTTCTTTTAAATTGTCAAAGTTGTTATGATGTTTCACAAATAAAGAACATTGTATGTTTTAATAGAAAGTTGTGCAGTTGATCCTTGAGCACCATATAGTCATTTTTTTTCATCTCATTGCTTACTATTATCCCAGGATGAGACGGTCTGTTCAGGCACCCAACCACCTCCTTAACCACTCTACGTCAGCGGTCTCCAAACTGTGGTCTACAGGCCAGATGTGGCCCTTTGCTTGCAACACTGCCATTCAACAACACCAATGATGGGGCACTGTTCCTCCCAGAGACACCAATGATGAGGCTCTATTCCTCTCACAGACACCAATGATGGTTCACAATTCCTCTCACAGACACCAATGATGGTTCACTATTCCTCCCACTGACACCAATGATGGGGCACTATTCCTCTCACAGATACCAATGATGGGATGCCATTCCTCCCCACAGACACCAATGATGAGACGCCATTCCTCCCACAGACACCAATGATGAGACGCCATTCCTCCCACAGACACCAATGATGAGACGCCATTCCTCCCACAGACACCAAGGATGGGGCACCATTCCTCCCACAGACACCAAGCATGGGGCACTATTCCTAACTTGAGTACCAACAATGGGGCACTGTGACAGACTGCCTAGCACCCAGCCTGGATGCTTCCACCAAGATACAGCCAGCTTCCTCTAATCTGGAACCAGGAATCAGGTATTATAACTGAGGATTGTACCCAAGAATTAGACAACACTAGCTTAGGTGCAAACTGGAACTGACTTTATTGTAAATGCACACACAATACCACAAAAAATCAGGTAAGAATCTGATCACATTGTCCTAAACAATGCAAACTGTAAACATCAATCTAATTATCAGTACATCTAATGAACAGCTAGCATAAACATAAATAGTAATCAAAACATTAACATAAATATATAAACATCCCACAACAGTTTGGTAATAAGGTAAAGTGGATACAATGCCAGTCACATTTCCAAGAGGAATAGCAGACAGAAACTATAAGTGGCTCAATTAACAATGGGAATTCACACCTAGGGGGCACACAATAGGTAATTATATCGTGAGAGAAAGACACCTTAATAAATAGATTATAGCAGGAGACCCCAGCATCAGGTTGTTTTGAGCTCATTATATTAACATCTCTTTGGAGTCTCTGAGTCTAGGAGGGGGGATGAAGCAATCAATCAATGCTGGTTTGGGCACAGAGGCTCCAAATCTGTATCCAGGTCCTAGGTTCCCAGAGTCGGTGTGTTTAGGGGAGTCATGGACCTGAATCCAAAGCAAAACTATTCCAAAGGTCCCCCAGGCACACACCTCCCAAGAGCCCCTTCAAAAGCCAGGGTCCATAGTCAGTAGGCAAGAGGCTACCCTGCAGCCCCCTCCTTAAGCCCCTGTCTTGGTTGGGTCTATCACCGACACCGTTCCTCCCACTGATACCAACAATAGGGCACTATTCCTTCCACTAAAACCAATGATAGGGCACTGTTTACTCTCACTGACACCAGGGAGTTTTCTAATCCCACTGGCGCCCCCTAAATGTCTAATGGACATAATGCAATATTTTCCTGGTTCATGCTATTCTGTAATTTACATTTGACCTGGAGAGAAAATAGCCTAATAACATGGGGTTTTTGCCCCTATTTGCACAGAATAAATGTGCACACAGTTTCAAAGGATGAATAGCTCTGTAAAGTTTTAATTAATACACCTTGCTGTGTTGTCAATGCAAACTTCCAATTATTTTTTTTACAGTGCAAGTTTGAACCTGGTTGGTTCCTCTAAAACGGGGATCGGCAAGCCATGGACTAATTAACTGTGAGGAGCCGATGGGTGGATCATGACCACGTCTCTGCCTCCCCCTAGTCTCCACAACTCTCGTTCATTGCAGAGGAAGGCAGCATACTGCTGGATGGAGGGTGGGAGCGGAAGTTGCCTCAGTGATTGGTTGCTAGGCGTTCCTGCTTTGGGGAGGGCACAGGACACTACAGTGAAGGGTGCAGAGGACACTGCTATGGGGGGAGGGGGGCAGCTGCACCAGTACTAGGTGGGTAGCCGAGGAGTGTCAATTAATCAGGTACCGAACGGCTAGGGGCAAAATCTCCTTGGTTGGTCCAAGTTTGAAC
>BLSH010059226.1:5576-29957 GCA_018402905.1 Glandirana rugosa | reverse complement strand
GGGATGACTGAGTACGGATGGACACTACTGTGGGGGGAGGAGGGCAGAGGACACTACAGTGGGGTGGGGTGATTTGAAGGGAACAGGACACTACAGTTGGGTGGGGTGATGTGAAGGGGACAGAGGACACCACCATGGGGTGGAGTGATGTGAAAGGAGCAGAGAACACTGTGTTGGGGGATACAAAAAACTACATCTACATCTTTTTTTTTTTATTGGCAGCTTAATAGTTTTTTTTAGGGTTTTTTTAGGGTGCCGCCTAATACATCCCAATCGCCTCCTGGGGACCTTTGCTTGCCTCCATGTTGCTCTTCGAGATCCTTCTTCCTTCCCTTCTATGTAGACTCAGTTCCTCTTCTATTATGCCTTTCAGAAACTGAACTGTGTGACTTGGAAAGAGAGGAGCTAAAGGTTGTCAACATTTATTGATGGCATAAGGAGAAGCCTTGCTGGCTTTTCATGGAAAGAGGACACCATTCCCCCTCAGATGTGGCCTGATGTTTAACAAGAAGCCTGAAGACCTTTAAACTTGTTTTATGGGGAGGACTGTTGACCTGGGCCCCCTGTTGAAGTACTCAAGTTCGGTGGATGGATTCATATCCTTTGTGTGTTACTCACAAGCTGTAAATTGTATTAGAAGGGGATACTCTTACAAGGCACTCAGCAGTGAAAAGACTCCTGGAAGAAGCTTATTGACTCAGAGAGATTGCAAAAGTCACATATCTGCCACTGGGAAGTCGGGATTAACGCCTTTCTCATCAGCGATGGAGCACCTTTTATTACGCGACACTGAAACCATAGATAAAGCTTTTAATTGCTTTAGAAGTTAACCAGAACTTATCTCTCAATCAACATAAACTATTTTAATCCTGCTAGCATTAGTAAATAGACAGGAAGGTATATTATATTTACTTGTTTTAACCACTTACCCGCCGGAGCCCTTTTTTTACATTTGTTGGTTAAACGTTAAAAACAGGTTTTTTATGCTTGAAAATTACTTAGAACCCCCAAACATTATATATATTTTTTAAACACCCTAGAGAATAAAATGGCGATCGTTGCAATACTTTTTGTCTCACTGTATTTGCGCAGCAGTCTTTCAAGCGCGATTTTTTTTTTAAAAATCTCACTTTTTTGAGTTAAAAAATGAGACAACAGTAAAGTTAGCCCAATTTCTGTATATTGTGAAAGAGGATGTTACGCTGCATAAATAGATACCATACATGTTACGGATGAAAATTGTGCACACTTGCGGAATAGCAACAAACTCCGGTACTTAAAAATCTCCATAGGTGGCGCTTTAAAAAATGTTAACGGTTACCAGGTTAGAGGTGCAGAGGAGGTCCTTTGCTAGAATTATTGCTCTCACTCTGGCAATTGTGGCAATAACTCATATGTGTGGTTTGAACACCATTTGCATATGCGGGCGCGACTTACGTATGCGTTTTCTTTGCTGCGCGAGCTCGCGGGGATGGTGACGATTTAAAAAAAAAAAAAATTATTATTTATGTTATTTATGTTTTTTTAGCACTGTTCCTTTTAAAAAAAAATCTGATCACTTGTATTGCTATCACAAGGAATGTAAACATCCCTTCTGATAGTAATATATGGTGACATTTAGACCCCCATCCCTCCTTTACACTTCACAGTATTCAGATCACCAAAACAGTGATTCTGAATACTGTCTTTTTTTTTAAAACCGGCGCCGTTAGCCGCTGAGTAAACTGGAAGTGAGGTCGCTTCCGGAATTTGACGAAGGAGACCCGATCAGAGCCAATTCCGGCTTTCTTCAAGTCTCCTCCTAGCCGATGGACGTGCTGGATTGTAGCTCTGGTCTCCCCGTAGGACGGGAGGCCAGAGAAGAGCAGCGGTAGGCGGCGGGAGGGGGGGGATGTCGGCCGAGTGGCTCCCGTGTCAGATCGGCCGTAATCACCACATAGCCAACCGCCCACTCTAAAAAACGGTACCGGGATATAGACTGCAGCTGCAGACATCACCCCGATACTTCCACTTAAAGGAGCCGCCATATATATATGGCGATTCTCGCTAAGCGGTTAAACTTTCTTTGTTTTACCTATCTTCGGCTGTTTCCAGGTTTCTGGCCTAGGCCAAAATGCATAGCTCCCAACTGTCCCTGATTTTGGGGGACTGTCCCTGATTTGGAACAAGGTCCCTCTGTCCCTCATTCCTCTTCATTTATCCCTCATTTTGGTCTGATCTATAGAGTTGTATACAAAATGCACTTTTTATCTTTCAAAAAGTGTTTCCCAGTGCTAAACCTTTCATCCAATTTCTAAACTGCTGAATTTGTAAATTTCAAAAGCCAATATAAAGGAATAGTAGTGGGGAAAAAAGCAACTAATCATTTTTTTTTGATAAATCTCCTTTAAAGTGGGCGTGACAGGAGGTGTGTCCTATGCCTACATACTTTTGCTAATAGGTGTCCCTTGTTCCCATCTCAAAAGGTTGGGAGATATGCAAAATGATGTCATACAGTACATCCCAGAAGTCTTCATGGCCATTTCTTTTTTTTTTTTTCTTTGATGGGGAGTAGGGGCGTTCTCAGCTAAGCACACACCCCTGCATGCATGCCTAGGTAAGGGCAGATGGATTCCAGGAAGTAAAGGCTACATAAATCATCTGCCCTTACTCAAGATGGCCACAGCTAGAAATGCTAGGGGGGTGTTTTTCAAAAAGATTTCTGGATGATGACAGAGTTTGCCTTGAATATTAAAAATTAATTAAATAGCGTTTTCAGTTTGTGCTGCTCAGATACAGCTGAAATGAAAAACCCCATAGTACTATAACATAATATATTTAATGCAGATACATGTGAATTTCTACATTTTAATGAATGGCTACAGGTGAGGACACCTGATGTGCCAATTATCTTGGATCATCCATGGATGGAAGAGCTTTCTTAAAGGAGATCCTGTCAATAGTTGCTCAATTTCAACAAAAATCTTACCATAACATACTTTATGTATATTCTTTACCTGTTAAAGCCTCCCTTGTGTAGGCACCCAAGACTGCTGCTTGGCACCACCATTTTGACTGAATGTCAGAAGAATTATCAGACTCAGAGCTCTCATTCAAGTGACGCTATATAGCAGCTGTTCTCAACCAGGGACCCATGGAACCCAGGTATTCTTTTAAAGGTTGCTAGTGGTTTCTTGAGATTTGGCTGATTGACCTCCAATTTGATGGTGCCTGCATACAATGTAGTTTTGGTAATACAAACAAAAAGGTAAGCGCCAGTCCCAGAGATGATATGACAATAAAGACTAGTCCATAATTAAAGTGATGCGTGCTTCAAATAAAGTGCAAATCCGTGCTCCAATCAAACTTCCAAGTGCAGTGAGGTGACACACATTGATTGGTGACCCCCTATGTGCCCACACTCACCAGAGGTCGTGGACTCACTGCTTTTCAGTCAGTGAGTCATAAAGGCAAGGTTCTGGTGGGGGCTCAGAATCCCGGATGTCACTGAAATCCCGAGAGTGTGTATCCTTCAACTGATGTGATGTCCAGGGGCACTCAGAGAATAAATATAAAGAAAGCCATAGTGTGTACTGTACAGCAGGTGTTTTATTGCGCAAATATAAAAATCCTACTTACAGAATCAAAATCAAAATATAAACATATGTAAATTAAATTGCAAAATATAATCAGTGTAAATAAATAAAAATATATCCACTAGTACTTTACAACAAACTACTGGGGGCTGCTATACTCAGGTAAAAACCTGCCATGATAATACAAACAAAAAGGTAAGCGCCAGTCCCAGAGATGATGACCCTGTAGGGTCTACAGTGGAACGCACGCCATCACCGCTACCTCATGCCATTGACTGGATTTTTTTACTCACAATGCTGAAGACCTAGTTTGATTCTGTAAGTAGGATTTTTATATTTGCGCAATAAAACACCTGCCGTACAGTATATGAGTGAAAAAAACAACCAATAATAATAGTAATGATCAGGGCTTATTTTCAGCGTGAACATCGGGGGAACGCAGTTCCGGCACCTCCAGCACAGAATGTATGTTACGGCAAGGGGTGCAGGGGTATGCTGGACTGTCTATTGATGCTGGCTGCAGGGGGATCTATTGTCGCTGTTGGTTATCTATTTTTGTGTGGGGGTCTATTGTTTCTAGGTAGGTCTATTGTTGCTGGTGGTAGCTCTTATGTTGTTGTGGGGTCAAATGTTACTGGGAGGGATCTACTGTTGAAGGAGAGGTCTATTTTTTCTAACTGCTAAAGGTTTGTTGCTGCTGCTGGGAGTCTAGTGTTGCTGGGGTGTTATTTTGTTGCGGGGGAGGTCCATTGTTGCTGGGTGGAAGTTTATTGTTGTGGGGGGGATTGATTGTTGCTGGGGGGTCTATTGCTGCTGGGGTGGGGTCTATTGTTGTTGGGGGGGGGGGCTGCTGTTACTGGGGTGGAGCTCACTTTTTATCATTAACCCATTCCATACAAATTACTCAGAAGCCCAAAAGGATATTTGGTTCTGTATTCTCTAAAAGGGGTGGTACTAGGAGGTGTATAGGGGGTGGAACCAAGGGATGGTGCTCAGAGGTAGGTAGCAGGGCTGGCCCAGGACATTGTGCTACCTGGGTCCAAGAATGAAATGCTGCCCCCCAAAAAAAAACACGCCCACCAAAAGGCCTCCACATCCATTATTTTATATCATGATAATTAAAACTAAAATTAAATATATCAGGAATTCAGATTTACATGCAACAGCACCTTGTCTATATGAAAAAATATATGACATACGCATACCATTATTTTCAATTCCAAGGGGCGGGCTAGGGCAGTATAGGGGCGCGCTAGGGTAGTATATAGACAGGCTAGGGTAGTATATAGACTGGCTAGGGTAGTATATAGACAAGCTAGGGTAGTATATAGACAGGCTAGGGTAGTATATAGACAGGCTGGGGTAGTATATGGACAGGCTAGGGTAGTATAGGGGCGGGCTAGGGTAGTATATAGACAGGCTAGGGTAGTATATGGACAGGCTGGGGTAGTATATAGACAGGCTAGGGTAGTATATAGACTGGCTAGGGTAGTATATGGACAGGCTAGGGTAGTATGGGGGCGGGCTAGGGTAGTATATAGACAGGCTAGGGTAGTATATGGACAGGCTGGGGTAGTATATAGACAGGCTAGGGTAGTATAGGGGCAGGCTAGGGTAGTATATAGACAGGCTAGGGTAGTATATAGACAGGCTAGGGTGGTATATGGACAGGCTGGGGTAGTATATAGACAGGCTAGGGTAGTATATAGACAGGCTAGGGTAGTATATGGACAGGCTAGGGTAGTATATAGACAGGCTAGGGTAGTATATGGACAGGCTAGGGTAGTATAGGGGCAGGCGGAGTGGCCCAGGGGGGAAGTTGTCATGACACACAAAACTGCTGGAAAAAATTCTTGGTGGTCAATTTGCTGGGTAAATAGAAGAGAAGGAGAGGCAGCCGTGGTTCAATTTGCTGCCCCTCTCAAAGAGCTGCCTGGGTCCATTGGACCCACTGGGACCCATGGTAGGGCCGGCCGTGGTAGGTAGGGGGCAGAGACAAGGGGTGACTCAGGAGGGGGGTGCCTGATAATGGTAATAATAATAATAATAATAATGTGAGTCTGTGAAATTCACAAGGAAATAATTAACTATCCCTTAGAACTAAAACAATCCTCCATTGACTTCACACAAATACCAAACATATTCCACCTCTGTGCTCCGTGTTCTTTAAATAAATAAAGACTCACCAGATTGCCATGACCCCTTATGAATGAGTCAAAGCATGCTCTCTGCAAATGTATATGGTTAACCGGACATTCAAGTGCACCCCTTTCCACCAGGGTTTTGTGGGTACACTTTAGGCAGAATCCAACAGAGCCCCCAACTCCTCTCCTCTACTTTCCTGGTTGCAGTCCAAGTCAAAACCTTATGTTTCTTGGCTCAGAACAGAAATCAAAGCTAAAACATCTCCATCTCGATGAAGTGGGAGGCTTGGTATATATTCTCTTTTAATAGCTTACGGAATGGTCCATTTTAGGTGCTGCTCAGATTGAAATTTGGGTTGCCTATAATTGGATGGGGGTTAACATGGCTGTAAAGTCTGTAGTAGTTTTACCTTCATGCATTCTATGCATGAAGGCAAATAACCTTCAGTGTGTAGCCCCCCTACTTACCGCAACCCAATCCCAATACAGCAATGTGCACAAGGGCATCTGCTCATGGGTCTCTTACTCCTCAATGCCATCATTGGCTCCTGCTGCTGTCAATCACAGCCAGTGGCGGCTGGTGATTTTTAATTTGGGGGGCAAACAACCCCCCCCTCGTAGCACCTCAAACCCCCCCCCCCCCACCGTTTGTCACCACTCTTAAAATAAGAGAATAAACTTTGTTGTGAAGTCCATAATATATCCCAAGTGCAGATAGCGTCCTTTGTGAGTATAGGAAAGTCTCTTTTCCCACCAGCATGCAGAGACTACGCACTCAGCAGATGTAAAGTGGTTGTTTAGCCACTTTGTTGCCTCCTTCCATTGTGTTTAATCATGTAAGGAGCCCCAGTGTCTGTGCTTTATAAAAAACAAATGCTGTACTATACCTGATTTCAGAGCGCCACTCATGTCACCGGCCGCCTCTCCCCTCTCCCTATCTGACAGCTGCAGCGGGAGGGGCTGGGAGTCCCCCACTGATCTCAGTGAGGAAGAGAGAAGGAGAGAGGCAGCCGGTCTCTGAAATCAGGTTTAGAACAGCATTTTTTTTCTATGAAGCACAGACAGTGGGGGTTCTTACAGGATTAACCACTTACCAACCGGAAGGTTTTCCAGCTTTAGGACCAGAGCACTTTTTGCGATTCGGCGCTGCGTCGCTTTAACTGACAATTGCGCGGTCGTGCGACGTTGCACCCAAACAAAATTTGCGTCCTTTTTTTCCCACAAATAGAGCTTTCCTTTGGTGGTATTTGATCCCCTCTGCGTCATTTCTGACCACCACTGTAAACAAAAGAAGAGCGACCATTTTACTTTTTGCTAAAATTCAAATCCAAAAAAAAAAATATGAAAAAACATTTTTTTTCACCGTTTTTGGCCGATTTATATAACTCCTCATATTTGTGATAAAAAAATCGCAATCTGCGTTTATTGATTTGTTTGCGCAAAAGTGGCCGCGTTTACGGATGATGAGAATTCATTTCTGGGGTTTTTATTTATTTTTGTATTTTTTACTAGTAATGGCGGCGATCTGCAATTTTTAGCGTTAATGCGATATTTCAGCGGACATGTCGGACATTTTTGACACTTTTTTGGGACCAAAGACATTTATTCAGCGATCAGAAATGTATAAATGTCATTGGCAGTGAGGGGGTTAACTGTGTTCCCTGGGTGTGTTCTTACTGTGGGGGGGGGGGGTTGGGCTAACATGGGCATGAGAGATCTAACTGATCCCAGTGACAGGGATCAGTAGATCTCTCATGCCCCTACTAACAGAGTGGGGAACCGCCGTGTTTAGATCGGCGGTTCCCCGTTCTTTCCCTGTGGCCGCTCATCGCAGGAGTGCGGCGGGTGTGCGCCCCCTAGTGGCTGATTGCAGATCGCCGTCTTTTTACGGCGATTCGCGCTCAGCATCCCTACTGCCGCCGTGAAAACACGCCGCGCGGTCGGGAACTGGTTAGACACAGAGAATTATATGAACATTTAAATGTAATTTCAGCAGCATGAGGGGAGGGGCGGGCACTGTCACGAGCTGACAGGCGGGGGGAGGACACAGGAGAGCTGCAGATGATGGAAGCACGTAAACTGACCACAGTGTCAGTAGTCATGGTATACCATGGTCAGTTTATAGGGGGGAGGGCAGAACCAGGCAGGATCAACCAGGTATTTCAGGTGATAGAAAGGGCCAAATGACACAGCACAAGCACTCTGCTGCATAACCTGCTTTAAAGGAACAGGACCCATTTTTTTTTTTTTTTAGGGTAACAAGCACTTTAATTGACTCCTGTTACAGGGAGTCAAGATGCGCATAGAGGGAGAAATTCCAGGGTATCACATTTGAGATCACGGAAGTGGAATACAAATTGCTGCTGTCATCCATTCAATATGCAGATAAATAGTATATTCAAAACTTCAAAGATGCCATATAGATAAAGAGAGAGAGGAAAAGCACTCTCATAGTGTAGTATTAAAATGACTTTATTTTAAAAAAAAAGGTTATATTACACTTACATCTAAGAAGAAAAAGATCAGCATGTAATGTATTGGGAACGCTGTTTTGCGCTCCACCTGCGTTCCAGCTGACCGGAAATTACGTATCTCAAGAACACCAACTGCCGTTCTCAATATATTACATGCTGATCTTTTTTTCTTAGATGCAAGCGCAATATAATCTTTCTTAATATAAATGAATTTTAATAATACACTCTGAGAGTGATTTTCCTCTCCCTCTTTATCTCTATATGGCATCTTTGGAGTTTTGAATATAGTATTAATCTTCATATTGAACAGATGACAGCAGCAATTTGGATTGCATTTCCATGATCTCATGTGTGATACCCTGGGATTTCTCCCTCTATGCACATCTTGACTCCCTGTAATAGAGGTTTTCAAAATGTTTTACAAATAAATATGTGAAAAGTGTGTGTGTGGGGGGGGGGCATTTGTATTCAGCCCCCTTTACTCTGATACCCCTAACTAAAATCTAGTGGAATCAATTGCCTTCCGAAGTCACCTAATTAGTAAATAGAGCCCACTTGTGTGTAATGTAATCTCAGTATAAATACAGCTGTTCTGTGAAGCCCTCGGAAGTTTGTTACAGAACCTTAGTGAACAAACAGCATCATGAAGGCCAAGGAACACACCAGACAGGTCAGGGATAAAGTTGCGAAGAAGTTTAAAGCAGGGTTAGGTTATAAAAAAAATATCCCAAACTTTGAACATCTCACAGGGCACTGTTCAACCCATCATCCAAAAATGGAAAGAGAATGGCACAGTTGCAAACCTACCAAGACATGGCTGTCCACCTAAACTGACCGGCCGGGCAAGGAGCGCATTAATCAGAGAAGCAGCCAAGAGGTTCATGGTAACTCTGGAGGAGCTGCAGAGATCCACAGCTCAGGTGGGAGAATCTGTCCACAAGACAACTATTAGTCGTGCTCTCCACAAATCTGGCCTTTATGGAAGAGCGGCAAGAAGAAAGCCACTGTTGAAAGAAAGCCACAAGAACTCCCATTTGCAGTTTGGGAGAAGCCATGTGGGGGACACAGCAAACATGTGGAAGAAGGTGCTCTGCTCAGATGAGAGCAAAATTGAACTTTTTGGCCTAAAAGCAAAAGACTTTCTGTGGCGGAAACCTAGCACTGCACATCATCCTGAACACACCATCCCCACCGTGAAACATGGCGGTGGCAGCATTATGTTGTGGGGATGCTTTTCTTCAGCAGGGACAGGGAAGCTGGTCAGAGTTGATGGGAAGATGGATGGAGCCAAATACAGGGCAATCTTAGAAGAAAACCTGTTAGAGTCTGCAAAAGACTTAAGACTGGGGCGGAGGTTCACCTTCCAGCAGGACAGCGACCCTAAACATACAGCCAGAGCTACAATGGAATGGTTTAGATCAAAGCATATTCATGTGTTAGAATGGCCTGGTCAAAGTTCAGACCTAAATCCCATTGAGAATCTGTGGCAAGACTTGAAAATTGCTGTTCACAGACGCTCTCCATCCAATCTGACAGAGCTTGAGATATTTTGCAAAGAAGAATGGGCAAAAATGTCCTCTCTAGATGGGCAAAGCTGGTAGAGACATCCCCAAAAAGAATTGCGGCTGTAATTGCAGCGAAAGGCGTTTCTACAAAATATTGACTCAGGGGGGCGCTATACAAATGTCCCCCACACTTTTCACATATTTATTTTTTTTTAAAAATTGAAAACCGTTTATCATTTTCCTCCACTTCACAATTATGAGCCACCTTGTGTTGGTCTATCACATAAAATCCCAATAAAATACATTTAAGTTTTTGGTTGTAACATGACAAAAATGTGGAAAATTTCAAGGGGTAAGAACACTTTTTCAAGACACTATATATTGCTGGGGGTGGGTCTTATGTTGCTGGGGGGTCTTATGTTGCTTGGAGAGATCTACTGTTGAGGGAGTGGTCCATTATTGCTGGCTGACGGAGAGTCTATTGGTGCTGGCTGTGGGGATATGTGTTGTTGCTGCCGGGAGTCTATTGTTGCTAAGGGGGAAATTTTTTTGTGGGTGGTCCACTGTTGTTATGGGGCTCTGTTATTGCTGGCGGGGGGGGGGGGCTCTATTGTTTCTGGCTTCAGGGGATCTATTCTACTTCTTTTCTTGTTATCATTAACAAATTCCATACAAATTACTTAGCACCACAAAACGATATGTGGTTCTATAGCAGGGGTGTCAAACTTGATTTCATCGTGGGCCATATGAGCATTATGGTCGTCCTAAAAGGGCCAGTTGTATATGTAAGAATAGATGTCTAGAGCACCCCCCCACCATCAGAAGTCAAGGGTCCCCCACCCTTCCTTGCATCACAGTGGGGGCAGAGCTGGGAAGCAGAAAGTGCAGGGTCTAGCGGAAGACCAGAGGAGTGCTGGAGTCTTCTGAACGCTGAGACCAGGGGAGGTGAAGATAAGGGGGTGCTGCAGCTGCACAGAGAGGAGCAGGATCTGAAGGAGTTCTGTCCTCCACTCTGCGGCCGACTGCTGAGACAGGGGTGGTGGAGATGAGGGGAGTGCTACAGCTGCAGGAAAGGTGTGAGGGCCACATTAAATGACCCGGAGGGCCAGATTTGGCCCCCGGGCCTTGTGTTTGATACCTGTGTTCTATAGTCTCTAAAAGGGCAGTACTGGGAGGTAGGTGGAGGGGGGGGGGGGGACCTAGGAATGGTGCTAGGGGCGGAGAAAAGGGAAGACTCAGAAAGAGGGGTTTCCTACACCATTTCACTGAGAAAAAAAGCCCTGGTTTTTGGAAAAGGGTAGGCATGGGGTCAGCGAGGAGATATGGAAGGCAGAAAGGTCTCAGGGGCCTACATGGTTCAATCTACTGTGGTACAAAATGTCAAAAGGGTAAAGGTACTTGCCATAGGCAAATCAGTGCAATCCAGGTCTAATTGTGGTTCACTCTGTTCCATTCACTCTTTCCTAACCACCCCATTAGCCCAAGGCTTGCAAATCAGGACTGTCCGGTTGAGTAGGATCTTCTTGCTGTTTACACACGTGTTAGTTATGAGTCAAAGCCAAAAAAAAACAATTGCCTGGCAAACTGCTGTATACTTCATAACTACAGACTGAATGATTTCCAGCTTCTGCATATGTTGCATTTAGTGTACTCTGAATTAATGCCATCCTGTTTCCTGTAATTGGAAACAGTACTAACTGCGCTGCCCTACACTTTGACCCGCGCAGCAAACAGATGTTTCTATCTACACGTTTTGGACCTCTTGTTACTTCTCTATACAAAGCTCTGCAGAAGAAAGCATCTGGATCCTTTCAACATCAGGCTCCCTTAAAGATATTCTCAAGCTTGTATTGTTCAATGGATGCTGAGAAGTAATGAGTGTTTATTTGTGTTTATATGTTCAGCTTAGTCCGAGGGGCCTTTTCATGTGAACCGAGTCCCAGCTGGTGCCACCTATTCATGCTTGGGACTTACTGACGTCAACCGGCTTTTAATCATTAAAAAGTGGAGCGCTCAGGGCAGAAAGCTTCTTGGAAACACGTTACCGTCCCGTGACACCGGCACTTACCAATTCTGAAATATCACATCCAATGATCAGCACAGCAGAAATAAGCCAATGTAATCTAAAGCCTGCTGTTTCACTGCATGGATTGGTTTCAGCTTGAGACCTATTACACATCTCAATTGAAAAGTTATAATATGAAAATAAAATTGTGTCAATATAATGGGAAGGATGGTATCAGAGAATTCCTAATAGTCAGCTGGCCTGGAAGAATGTGCATGTGCATACTTCTGCATGAACATTAATGTGCATGTGCATACTTCTGCATGAACATTAGCCAGCCAGTCAGCGTTGATGCCGCAAGGCATATTTAAGGGATGCTCTAACTCCCTGACTAGTCTTCAGCTTGTTCCTTGACTTGTGTTCTGCATGTCATTTCTATTATCGACCTGGCTCTCTCCTGACCTGATTTGGATCCTGCTCTGTATTTCTATTCTACCCATACCTGACCTCAGCTTCATCCCCGAACTTGATCCAGCTCCCGATTTAGTACTTTGTTGCCCTCTGGTTGCTGACCTTGACTTGATCTTGACTACAGAATTTTATCTTGATCATCCAGCGCTATGTAAACCCAGAGTCTCAACTACAGTTCATTTTTAAAGCGATCTCCCTTATCCAACAGGTCCATATACAGTAGGGATATGCAATTAGCGGACCTCCAGATGTTGCAGAACTACAAATCCCATGAGGCATAGCAAGACTCTGACAGCCACAAGCATGACACCCAGAGGCAGAGGCATGATGAGACTTGTAGTTTTGCAACAGCTGGAGGTCCGCTAATTGCATATCCCTGATATACAGTATCTCACAAGAGCGAGTACACCCCTCACATTTTTGTAAATATTTTATTATGTCTTTTGATGTGACAACACTGAAGAAATGACACTTTGCTAGAATGTAAAGTAGTGAGTGTACAGCTTGTATAACAGTGTAAATTTGCCAAACACAGCCATTAATGTCTAAACCACTGGCAACAAAAGTGAGTACACCCCTAAGTGAAAATGTCCAAATTGGGCCCAAAGTGTCAATATTTTGGGTGGCCAAAATTATTTTCCAGCACTGCCTTAATCCCCTTGGGCATGGAGTTCACCAGAGCTTCACGGGTTGTTACTGGACTCCTCTTCCACTCCTCCATGACGACATCACGGAGCTGGAGGATGTTAGAGACCTTGCGCTCCTCCATCTTCCGTTTGAGGATGCATCCCAGATCAATAGAGGATGCATCCCAGATCAATAGGGTTTAGGTCTGGAGACAAGCTTGACCAGTCCATTACCTAACCCTCAGCTTCTTTAGCAAGGCAGTGGTCGTCTTGGAGATGTGTTTGGGGTCGTTATCATGTTGGAATACTGCCCTGTGGCCCAGTCTCCGAAGGGAGGGGATCATGTTCTGCTTCAGTATGTCACAGTACATGTTACCGTTCATGGTTCCCTCAATGAATTGTAGCTCCCCAGTGCCAGAAGCACTCATGCAGCCCCAGACCATGACACTCCCACCACCATTCTTGACTGTAGGGAAGACACACTTGTCTTTGTACTCCTCATCTGGTTGCTGCCACACATGCTTGACACCATCTGAACCAAATAAGTTTATCTTGGTCTCATCAGATCACAGTAATCCATGTCCTTAGTCTGCTTGTCTTCAGCAAACTGTTTGCGGACTTTCTTGTGCATCATCTTTAGAAGAGGCTTCCTTCTGGGAAGAAAGCCATGCAGACCAATTTGATGCAGTGTGCTGCGTATGGTCTGAGCACTGACAGGCTGACTCCCCACCCGTTCAACCTCTGCAGCAATGCTGGCAGCACTCATACTTCTATTTCCCAAAGACAACCTCTGAATATGACGCTGAGCACGTGCACTCAACTTCTTTGGTAGACCATGGTGAGGCGCTGTTCTGAGTGGAACCTGTCCTGTTAAACTGTTATATGGTCTTGGTCACCGTGCTGCAGCTCAATTTCAGGGTCTTGGCAATTTTCTTATAGCCTAGGCCATCTTTATGAAGATTCAGATTCACAGAGAGTTCTTTGCCATGACGTGCCATGTTGAACTTCCAGTGACCAGTATGAGAGAGTGAGAGCGATAACACCAAATTTAACCCACCTTCTCCCCATTCACACCTGAGACCTTGAAACACTAACGAGTCACATTACACTGGGGAGAGAAAATGGCTAATTGGGACCTATTTGGATATTTCCACTTAGGGGTCTACACACTTTTGTTGCCAGCGGTTTAGACATTAATGGCTGTGTGTTGAGTTATTTTGAGGGGACAGCAAATTTACACTGATATACAAGCTGTACACTCACTACTTAACATTGTAGCAAAGTGTAATTTATTTAGCGTTGTCACATGAAAAGATATAATAAAATATTTACAAAAATGTGAGGGGTGTACTCACTTTTGTGAGATACTGTATCTTTATGTGTTTGATGTCCCAAACACTTACTGAATTTTCTGACCCATAAAACACAAATGAGTGCAATAAAGCTTTCTCTCTGCAATGTCTCTGTGTCTATAAATCTTCGTCAATCATCTTGTGTGCCCCCCAAAAAGAAAAGACTCATATAGGGCAGTACCTTATAATTATACTGTAAAATGTATTGTCTATGTAGGGGTGCCGCCGTAGGGGCTGCTGAGTGTTGTAGTCAGTCCGTCACCCTGCCCAGCCAGGCACACAGTTCTCATTCACCCTCAGGCAGAAAACCAGTCTTTGTTTTGTATTTTTATTGAGGGGATTTAACTTGGGTGGGGATAGGATACTCATAAGATGCCCAACTGATTGTAGAAGGTATATGGGACCAACTATACACACCTCAGGTATATACAACCTCTTTACTTCCTCCAGCACAACTCTTGATCTCACTCTCCAGCTCTTTACTCTTGATCGCACTATTCAGGACCAGCTAGCACTGATAGATAGGCCTGAAAAGTAGGTAGTCCCAGTGCTAGCTGTCCACGTGGCTACTTAGCCCAGTACCGCATCTTCAGACCCTTTCAGGCATCCTGGCTGCAGCTGCCTCTCTCCACTGCCCATGCCACCACAGTCCACTCTACTGGCTCTGCACCCATTCCAGACTGCAATCTCCCAGTCCTCTCAGCCATGTCTCCCAGTCCTCCTAATCGTGTGTCACTCACCAGCCCTCTTGGCTGCGACTTGTTGTTCCTCCCTGGAGACTTGCCTGGTAGTGTTCTATCCTGCTGTCCTCTCCTTGCTCCCATGCCTCCTGTCCAGGACACCTCCACATGTTCACAGAGGGCCCCATCCGCACCCAGGCCCAAGGTCACCCCTGCCCCCCCAGACTGGGGAGCTCCCTCCAAGGTCATGACAGCCTAGCACTCCGTCTCCAGCTTCCACACCGAACAACTCTCCCCAGGCTGGGCTGACCCTGAGTATTTAAGGAGGCCTGCCCCCTGCCAATCCAAGTTGGGGATTGGCCAGGGCTCCTGAGAATACCCCAGGGAGCTCCACCTTTCCCCTTCCTTTCCAGAAGTTTCTAGAATGTTCAGGAAAGAAGTGGGAGATCTCAGTGATGCTGCCTGTGAGTCACCCAGCTCTGCCTGAGTCCCTCCCTAACTCATTGGCTACCAGCCAAACCTGAAATTTACCTACATCTAATACTGTGCTCCCATGTGTATGCGATAGAATGCCATTAACCACCAAGTGGCTTATGCTGTCTTTACCTCCCCTTGTCAATATCCTTACCAGATCACAAAACATATTGTAGCACCCTCTAGAGAGTAGGTAAAAGCATTTCTAGGCAGGAATAAACCTGAGTCACTGAACTGGGTCAGGGTTACTAGAGGTCAGGGCTGGATGACTCATCCTGGCAGCTCTCTGGTGCCTCCCCCTGGTATCTGGAAGATTGAAGAACCTTCTAGAATTAGAGAGTGGAGGTGAGGATGAGCTGCCATGAATATTTATGGGACCTCAACCAATCCCCAGAAGTGGGCTGGCAGGGGACTGAAAAAAATCCCATATATAGACATGGGCCATGCCAACAAGGGGGAGTCGGGTGGAAGGTGGAGTGCTTAGGAGAGGCTGTCAGTGGCCCTTGTGACCCCTGCCGGGAAGGGGTTTTACTTCGGGCTGGAGCTTGGGATAGTTGGCCTGGAAGGATCCCACCTTAGGAGGCAACTGGATGGATTCATGCCAGAGGAAGCAGCGGGAAAGAGCAGGCAAAGACAGTGAGTAATATGAGCAAAGTACAGGGACAGCACAAGTAGAGAGACTGTCACTTGTAGCAGTGCTCTCTGAAGATAGCGTTGTGCTCAAGACTTCATCCTTGTCCTGGGGAATTTCCATGAAAGTGTGCCATTCAGGAAGGACTGGAGAAGTGTGCCAACCAGGAGAACTGGGGAAGCAAGCAGCTAGGTGGGCTGGTATCTTCTCCAGCTGTTGAACTGGGCTTAGGGTCTACTGGAAGTAAGAAGGAGATGTTGTTAACTCCACATTGTGCTATTTAATCCATCAAGGTATGGATGCTCTCAGCCTGTAATTGACAGTTGCTGATTTAACACTAAAGACTGTTAGTTCCCCTGGAGTGATCAGCAGGAGCTGCACATGTGAACCAAGTTTGTACAGGAGGAAGGAAGAAGAGGATCTTCCAGTGTACATAGTGAAGAAGTTGTCCCCTCAATAGTTCAGTAGTTCTGGACATTTTTCAAGCTGGGCATTCCATAATTCTCTACCCCATCCAAGTTATCAACCCCTAATAAAACATCAAAAACAAGCCAAGGACTGTTTTCTGTGTTGGAACGCATGAAGGAAAATGCTGTGTGCCTGGCTGTGTAGCAGTGGGTACTCTTAACTCAGCAGCTCCCACGTCGGGTGTGCTACATTAATATCATGTATGTCTTAATTTCTGTTTTCCAAAGGATAAACTCCCAATCATTTACTCCCAATAATCTAAATCCCACTATAAAATTGTACTCACATTGCATTGTGCTCCAATTATGCAAAACAAGTTACCCCCGATCACTCACACCGATGTGAACCTTCCCCCACACTCCAAATGCTTTACCAAACTTGCCCCAGTGACACAGTGGGAGGTGAATTTGCTGAAAATTTCTTCTTATTCTTTCCTTCATATGGTACCCCAAACACAGTATTCCCCAATTAAAGGTTGAAATGTAGAAATGCAAAAAAAGAAAAAGACCAATAGTGCAGAAAATCACACTACAACCACATTTATTTAGCCCAGAATACTCACCATGGCAGATGGATACAAGTTTCCAATTTCCAAGATGGCAGAAAGGTCACTTCTGGTTTGGGCGTATGTGTCTAACGTCACTTCCTGACCTGTCTCATAGGTATGACTTTGTCAAAGGATCTTTTGTGTTGATATTAGCTAGGGCGCGTTGTAAATTTATTCGGCTGCTGTAGGAGTGAATTGTGGGACACTTGTGGGCTTTTTATCATCAGACTAGTTGATCTTAACTATGTTTTTGTCTCTCATTCTGCTGGCACAGCTGCTTGTTTCTATGCATAGTCCTGCTGCACATCTGCTGATGTCATCTGCAAGCTCTGCCATCCTGAACATTCACAAAAAACCCTAAAAGTTCCCTTTTAACTTCTGCTGATTATCCTGCTGACTCCTCACCTGATGCTCTCTCCTGCTCGTACTCCTGCCAGTTCAAGGTTCTGCAAGCTACATCCTCTCTCTTTGTACCCTCTGCTCATCCTTCAGAGGTGTTTGTGCAGGAGATACAAGAGAGGCCACCTCATCATCTCGATCTGCTATCAGGTACATGCTGGATGGATGAAGAAATTAGACTGGACATCTCCTTAACATAAATTCAACGGCTGGTGACCAAACATAAAAATGTTGGGATATTAAGGGTAATAGGTTGTGGGATAATCCAAATTACCCAAAAAGATGGCAACCACCCCAATTTATAACTAACCTAACAATTCATGTTAAAAACAGAGGATTTAGTTGCACACATTTGCCAATATATGTAGAATCTGCAGTGCCTACGTGAAGGCTCCTCTGTGGATTGCGTTCCAAAACGTTATAATTTATGAGAGACTTCAAATTGGAGCATATAGAGCAGTGGATAAATTAAGAGAAGTTCACCTGAAGGGAAATCTGCCCTTAATTTATCAACTGTTCTATGTGCTCCAATTTGGAGACTCTCAATTTGGAGGCACTGCGGCTTCCACATATACTGTATGTGAAAATGTGTGCAAATAAAACCTGTTTTTAACGTGAATTGTTAGACATAGTCAATTTGTTTTTTTGCAGGCTAGCTTGTAAGTGTGCTTGGAAATTTCTGTCTGTTTGTGTGCTCCAAATTACCCCAGGAGCAAGTGCACCAGATTTTTAAATAGATAATGTATGTGTGATGATTTTCTGGACGATCATGTTGATCATTGAAGCAGCTGTAGCAAAACCATATATACTTGATTAGATTTTTCCCAGCAGAACCCGATCTTGCCCCCTTCATTTAATCCAAACTGGAATCCAAGCGGTTTGACCATATGAGAGGAATTAGTCAAATAGAAGAACCAGAAGGAGCTAGTAGACTAAACCTCATAGTCACATAGTCACAAATGTTTGGAACTTTTTCTGGTGGCCTTTGGTTGACCCTCGGAGTTAGCTACTTTTATTTTACTAGGAGAGGTGCCATCACTTGTTGGGTGAATTGGGGTGGGGTTTGTGGGTATATACTTTTGCAAACATAGTTATTGCCTTGATAAAGATGGGCTGATTCCCATCAGAATGTTGGACACAATAAAAACCCATTTATTTTCAGCAAGAGCTGTGAATGCCTCAATCCTGTTAATATATTTGTAGCACATTCCTAGTTAGGTGCTAGGCTGTCAGGTAAATTTAGTTTTTTTTTTTGGCTCTTCTGTAATTAGTAGAGACGTGTCCGATTGCTCTGGTCTGCTCTGAGTTTCACTGTTTGTGGGTTTAACTACTTCCCTTTGTTTTCTCAATAGTCCTGGAAAGTAGTGGGCTGGATGAAGCAAACGAGCAGTTCCCAGCCTGGGGGGCCGCTGCCCTCTCAGGCAGCCCAGCTGACATTCACCAGGAACTCACTAAGGTCCCAGCTATGATAAAGTGGGGGGGGGGGCTACTTGCTAAGAAACTCTGAAGCTAAAAGAAGTGGGGTTTCACGTAGGATCCGGTCTGTCCACTAAGAAAATCTCTGCCTGACACTGGCATATCCAAATATCCAGGGCCCTGTGTGACGGATACTGGTGACTGTGGCAGCTGCTACCCTTTTTTTGCATCTAAAGTAGTGCTTGCCTGACCTGGAACATTGCTGATGGTGTCTCAGTGCTGTCCATTATTTTTGGGCCATTGCTAGAAGGACTTTCCTAAGCAATAGTGATAAAGTGGAGAGTGTCCTATGCCCTACCCAAGTTATTTAGCAATAAATTTGAAAAAAGGCAACACCTAGACCACTTGTGTCAAACACAAGGCCTTTTAGTGCACAAAGCAAGGTCCATAAAGACATGGGTGAGCGAGTTTGGGGTGGAGGAACTTGACTGGCCTGCACAGAGTCCTGACCTCAACCCAATAGAACACCTTTTAGGATGAATTAGAGCAGAGACTGTGAGCCAGGCCTTCTCATCCAAATCAGTGTCTGGCCTCACAAAATGCGCTTCTGGAAAGATTTTTTCAAACATTTCCATAGACACTCCTAAATCTTGTGGACAGCCTTCCCAGAAGGGTTGAAGCTGTTATAGCTGCAAAGGGTGGGCCAACTCAATATTGAATCCTAAGGACTAAGACTGGGATGCCATTAAAGTTCATATGCGCGTAAAGGCAGGTGTCCCAATACTTTTTGTAAGATAGTGTATTTGGGTCAAACCAGTGACCCCTGCGGGGTGAGCGCTATATATTATTACACACTGTGTAACCTCTAACTTGTGGGCTCCATGTATAACATCTGCCTCCCAATATTCCACATTACCAGGCATGGTACTGTATTTACTATATATGAATCATGTTTTATTACAAAACAATTTAAGTGCTACCAACCCTCCCGATTGTCTGCATATGTTGTATTCTTTTATTGATGGACTACAGCTGTCTGTAATTCTGCTATAGTAAAATGTAAGGTCTTTACTAATATTTAAATAAAAATGCATATTGTGTTTTAAAAACTACAAAAGAACTTCACACAAACCCACAAATAACAAGAGCAGCAAATAACATTTTCAGCAGGCAAAGAGCGAGTTACTACTAAAAAGTCACCTCAATGGAAAAAAAAAAATGGGGGACGGAGTGGTGACAGATTGTGCTTAGTGTAATGCACAGCAAAAAAGTTTTCAAGGGAGCTGGAGGACCTGGTGCTTGGGACCGGCATCTCTGGAACTGAACTTGGTAGGAGAGGCTAAAGACGGCTTTAACCACTTCAGCCCCGGAAGGATTTCCAGCTTTAGGACCGGAGCCCTTTTTGCGATTCGGCACTGCGTCGCTTTAACTGACAATTGCGCGGTCGTGCGGCGTTGTACCCAAACGAAATTTGCGTCCTTTTTTTCCCACAAATAGAGCTTTCTTTTGGTGGTATTTGATCACCTCTGCGTCATTTCTGATCACCGCTATAAACAAAAGAAGAGCGACAATTTTGCAAAAAAACCCAAATTTCTTACTTTTTGCTATAATACAAATCAAAAAAAAAAAAAATAAAAAAACATTTTTTTTCACCGTTTTTGGCCGATTTATATTCTTCCTCATATTTGCGATAAAAAAAATCGCAATCTGCGTTTATTGATTGGTTTGCGCAAAAGTGGTCGCGTTTACGGATGATGAGAATTCATTTTTGGGGTTTTTATTTATTTTTTATTAGTAATGGCGGCGATCTGCGATTTTTAGCGGTACTGCGATATTTCAGCGGACATATCGGAACATTTTGACACTTTTTTGGGACCATTGGCATTTATACAGCGACCAGTGCTATAAAAATGCACTGATTACTGTGTAAATGCCATTGGCAGTGAAGGGGTTAACCTGCAGGGGGCGCGCTAAGGGTTAACTATGTTCCCTGGGGGTGTTCTAACTGTATGGGGGCTTGCCTATCTGGGGAAGGGAAGTGGTCACAGCCTTCATGTACAGGAAGGCTGTGATCACAGCCCTTCCCCCTCACACAGAGCGGAGGTCCGTGTTTACTTACACGGACCTCCGCTCCTTCACTCCGGGGGGGGGCATCGCGGGTGGCCGGCGGCAATCGAAGCCGCCGCACCCGCTCCCTGGCCCCCCCCGAACACAGTGAGCGCGCGCGCGCCTCCGGCGGCGCGCGCGCGCGCTCACAGTGGCTCTGTATCGCGCCCGCCGTCGTATGACGGCGTTTTGCGTTACAGAGCCACATTGTCGCCGTCAATTGCCGATCAGCGGTAGGCAAGCAGTTAAAATAGTAGATTTTTGAATGATCGTACAAAAGATTTGATGACTTGACAAATGTCCTTTGAAAGAACTTCATAACTTGCTTTTAACATTTGATTTTGGAAAGAATGGACCTTCCCGAACGAGACCACACACACCATCACGTTCGACTGCAGCTAGGAGAAAATTTGAAGGAGCATTTTTCTCAAACAAATTAATTTCTAACAGTGAATATGGATTTTCGCTCTGTAAAGTCCAGTCTTTCCGAAATCGAATGGCACTTGACGACCGGGCCATAGTAAAAATACATCATTACTTTGACAAAGCATCATCTGGGAATGGATGGAGATGATGGCTTGTATGGAGAAACGCGTCGGGAGGAGATAAGAGTTGTGACATCACTAAGTTCCAGACCTGCTGGTGTATTGGATTCATTTCTCTATGGCTAGATTTTATCAATATTCTTGTAAGTGCAATGTGGTATTTTTAAATAAAATGAGCCTTCCTCGGTTTGGCATCTTTTTTTTTTTTTTTAATTTTTTTTTTATTGAGTTTTTCAAGGTACAAACAGACAGTGGCGACAGCCACAACATAGAAAACAGTCAACCAGCTGCATTTGACAATATTACACTTGGGGAGTGGACAGTTCAACTTTACAAGATACAAAATACATTCGTCATTGCTTCACCTCTGAGCTACACCCCTCCGCTCCCACCTCTCTGCTTCACCTCAACCTCTCACCGCCCAGCTCCCACCTACGCCGTGGAGGGCTCTCCCAACCATGCCCGCCACACCTTATCATATTTTTGAGGACAGCCCCTTGAGGCGTACGTGTCTTTGTAGAGCGGAAGGCAACTATTCACCAACGTTTTCCACTGGGCCTGAGATGGAGGGGAAGATTTCTTCCATTGCATAGCTATATTTTTACGTGCATAGAACAAAAGGGTTCCTATCAGTGTTCTCTTTGCAACAGTCGGTACCAGAGTCTCAACCAGCCCCAGCAAGCAGCACTCAATAGAAGGAGTGATGGATGTGGCGGCTACTGCATTGACCAGGGCCACCAGCTCCTCCCAATATCTCTGAATCTTGGGACAACCCCAGAATACATGTATAAAATCACTGACTTCCTCCCTGCACCACCAACAACCAGCTGATTTTTCGGGTGCATTTTATAAATTCTGTGAGGGGTGTAGTAGGCCCTATGAACAATCTTAAACTGCACCATTCGATCCCTAATGGAAATCAGGGATTTGAATGGAAAATCCCAGATATCATCCCAGTCATCATTATCTAGATTAGGTGCGTCGCGTTGCCATCTCTCTCGCAGTCGCTCCAGAGGTGGCAAGGAGGCAAGGGCCAACCAGGAGTATAATTGTGAAGTCGGTTTTTTCCCACAAGATGTCCTCAATGTCTGTTCCAAGTCTGACTGCGTGAATACACAGGCAGTACCGGAAAACTGGGCCACAAAAGCGTGAGAAAGTTGCATATACCTGAAGAAATAATGTCCCGGGATTCCATATCTGGCTGAGACCTGAGCGAAGGAAAGGAGACTACCGTCCGATACCACTTGTGACACCAATTTAACCCCATACCTCGTCCATGCCGAGGGGTCTTGTAGCTGAAAGAAGTGGGAAAGGTTTGGATTTAGCCATAGTGGGGCCTCAGGTGAAACTGCCGTTTTAGGGTATCCCTCACACTGCAGGCCAGCCCTCCATGCCCTTAAGGTAGTGCGCATGGAGGGAGTCAGGGCATATGGGGCCCCAGGTCCCCTAAAGATTAGGAACCTCAAGGCCTCTAAGGAGCCCACTACTGCTGCCTCCAATCCTGTAGCTGCATTAAAGAGGTCCGGGTTGAGCCACCAGGACACTGTTACTAGTTGAGTGGCCAGGAAATATTTGAAGCAATCCGGGAAGGCCATTCCCCCCTGTGCACAGGGTCGCATCAGCGTGGCCAGTTTGTATCTGGGTGGTTTGGGTCCCCATAGGAAGGATGAAAATAACCTGTTTAGGCTGCGGAAAAAGGACATAGGGATCCATTGTGGGGAGTTACGAAACAGGTACGTAAGTTTAGGAATGATTTTCATTTTAATCAGATTGATATGCCCCATAAGAGAAAGGGGCAGATTCTCCCATGCCTTCAATTTAGTCCTAACCTCACGCATCACCAGGGACAAATTCAGCTCTAGTAAGTCAGACGCAGTCCTGGAAATCAATACTCCTAAATATCTAAACTCTTGAACCCACTGCAATGGGACATCTGGTGCGGCCGTGAGTCTGGCCGCTTCATCTATAGGAAACAGAAGGGATTTCGTCCAGTTTACTCTAAGCCCGGTAACCCCGGCAAAACCGTCCAGTACCCGGAGTGCACCTTGCAGTGATGGCCCTGCATCCTGCAAAAAGAGGAGCATGTCGTCCGCATACAGAGCTACCCTCTCCTCCAGCAGGCCAATCTGGAGGCCAGTAATGTGTGGAGAGGTGCGGAGAGCCTCCGCTACCGGTTCGATAGCGATGGCGAATAGAGCCGGAGAGAGAGGGCAGCCCTGCCTAGTACCTCGGTGTAACAGAAAGGAGGAAGATAGCCGGCCGCCTACACGTATGGAAGATGTGGGGCATTTGTATATGACCTGCAGCCACTTAATGAATACCAAGGGGAAGCCCATTCTACGAAGTGTCTCCCACAGGAAGGGCCATTCCACCGTGTCAAAGGCTTTTTCAATATCTAGTGCGGCTACCGTTCTCGTTCCAGAATTGGCATGGGGGGCCGAGATATTAGTATATAATCTACGAAGGTTGACATCTGTCGACCTGCCAGGCATAAAGCCTGTTTGGTCCGAGTCCACAATTGAAGGAAGTAAGGGGTAGAGCCGGAGCGCTAATAGTTTAGTTAAGATTTTAAAATCATTATTAAGCAATGCTATGGGTCTATATGAAGAGCATAACTTTTGATCTTTTCCAGGTTTATATATCAGCGTGACGTGGGCATGAGACATCGACGCCGGGAGAGTGCCGTTTTTAAGGCATTCCGTGAAAATATCAGCAAGCAGAGGGGCCAAAAAGGCCCCATGTGTCTTATAAAATTCTATAGGGAGCCCATCAGGCCCCGGGGCCTTACCTGAATATATGATTATAGAGCCGGGGGGTACGGTTAAGACCTTGCTCTTGCCATCGGCGTGATCTATAACTTTTTCGGAAACTGTGCCACCTTACCGGGAAGGACACCCTCTGTGAAGCATCTTACCCGAAGGGGAACCATAAGTAATTCACCGACGTCCAGTATATGTTTACGG
>BLSH010059213.1:122351-141167 GCA_018402905.1 Glandirana rugosa | reverse complement strand
GAAAACGGAAAATTGTATACTCACCTTTCCGTAATTTTCCTTTCCTGGTGCATCTTCATGGCAGCATACAGATTCCCGCCCAAATTGCTGAGAGTTACAGAGAATGCTGTGGTCTGTCTTTGATTTATAGTTAACCAGTCCTATCATGTTGTGGGGGCGGAGCCACAACCCATGTGTATGCTGCCATGAAGATGCACCAGGAAAGGAAAATTACGGAAAGGTGAGTATACAATTTTCCATTTTTAGCACCATTAACTAAATACCATGCTACCAATGAGATCCCACTATGGGTATCTCTTGAATCAGTAGATTGTGACCCGTTGACTATATCCAATTTAATTTAGTTACGCCCTGTAGATCAGAAGAAGCTCATTAATCCGATAACATACTCTTAACATTTGGGACAAATATAAAACAGATTTTGGCTTACAATCTCCACATATACCACTGCTATCATTTATCAAAAATCCTCTTTTTTATCCAGCCTGGATCCAGCTTTTCCTAACTCCTTTAAAGCATGGGTTTCCTCCAACTTAACCCGACTACATGATTTAACACAAAAAAGAGAGGGCTTTTCTGATAACACCACAGAAGTAAAATCATAAATGTTTATTGAAAAATTACATAAAAGGCCAAGGCTTCACATATTCTAAAAACGTGAGACCGTGGAAAAAGCATTGTCCCAAGCCTGTGCAAAATCTCCAATTCATAGTTTACTCAAAGGTGATACAAAATACCAAAAAACATGATGTGTGTAGAGTAGGTTGACGCATTTCACTTTATCTAAGTTTCTTCAGGACCCCTCACAGCATGGATTTGGATATTGGGATTGCTTAATGAAAAAGAAACATATGCATCGCTATTACATCATATTAGTGCAATAATACATAATTACATATATACAAATATCTGACATAATTTTTTCATACCATATATGTATCAAATATCTAAAATTTGCTTACAATTAGCTGATTGCAGCCGTTGGACAATACTCAGGAGGGTGGACACAGGGGATAAATTTGTCAGACTGGGGCGATATGCATATAAGTCACCAAGGATATCGTCAGACCTATGTATGCAGACATATATTTTCTGCTGTGATACAATAAATAACATGGACCCCTAAGCCCGGCATCCATTGTTCAAAACATGTATATATCTTTGTATATGAATTATATTCTAGGAGATAAAAAACAGTATATACCTCAAGTGAATGTAGCCTCATATATATCCCAAGAAAAAGGGGAGCAAAATTCACAACAGTTAGAATGAAGGGTAGTAGTGACTTTAACAATATATCTGCAGGGGAGAACGAGATATATCCGTTGTGTAATATTGCAAAACAATATATATTGGCAATAGCATGGGTGTATTCACAAAAGTAGCTTACCCTCTGATGTTGTTATATCACTCATTAGCGGAAGAAAGGGGGAATGACAAATACTCCCCCAGGGGTTACAGTGCGGCACCAAAGTGGGCAATAACTGATCTATGAATCAAAAGTATATGTATATCTGTACATCTCAAAATCCATCTATTATGATATATTATATTTCCTTTTTCCATTTTTTTTAGACTTTGTGCATGGTGTTATCAATTGATTTGTCCAGTGAGAATTGAGGGGATCTTTACAATTACAGGTATCTATACCCCTTATACCCCTGGTAGATCCTAACATCCTGCTATATATAGGTGGGATTTAGATGGATTTTGACATGTACAGATATACATATACTTTTGATTCATAGATCCATTATTGCCCACCTTGGTGCCGCACTGTAACTCCTGGGGGAATATTTGTCATTCCCCCTTTCTTCCGTTATCGAGTGATATAACAACCGAGCAGAGGGTAAGCTACTTTTGTGAATACACCCATGCTATTGGCAATACATATTGTTTTGCAATATTACACAACAGATATATCTCATTCTCCCCTGCAGATATATTGTTAAAGTCACTACCACCCTTCATTCTAACTGTCGTGAATTTTGCTCCCCTTTTTCTTGGGATATATGAGGCTACATTTACTTGAGGTATATACTGTTTTTTATCTCCTAGAATATAATTCATATACAGAGATATATACATGTTTTGAACAATGGATGCTGGGCTTAGGGGTCCATGTTATTTATTGTATCACAGCAGAAAATATATGTCTGTATACATAGGTCTGACGATATCCTTGGTGACTTATATGCATATCGCCCCAGTCTGACGAATTTATGCCCTGTGTCTGCCCCCCTGAGTATTGTCCAATGGCCGCAATCAGCTAATTGTAAGCAAATTTTAGATATTTGATACATATATGGTATGAAAAAATGATGTCAGATATTTGTACCTATGTAATTATGTATTATTGCACTAATATGATGTAATAGTGATACATATGGGTCTTGAAGAAGCTTAGATAAAGCGAAACACGTCAACCTACTCTACACACATCATGATTTTTGGTATTTTGTATCACCTATGAGTAAACTATGAATTGGAGATTTTGTACAGGCTTGGGACAATGCTTTGTCCACGGTCTCTCGTTTTTAGAATATGTGAAGCCTTTGCCTTTTATGTCATTTTTCAATAAATATTTATGATTTTACTTCTGTGGTGTTATCTCGTGGTGTGCCCTTAAAGTCCACCTTTTTGGGGTTTGTCCCCATCTTCTGTTTTTCTACATGATTTAACATCTTCCTCCTCCTTTGCAGGATTTCCTGATCTTTGTAAAAGTCATAGACTCAGAACTTTTTCAATGTCTTCAAATTAAAAACTTTTACATGCCCTACATTTTAGGAAATCATTCCTTTGATGAATTAATGCGTTTCGAACATACAGTATATGCAAACATGATCCCCATACGAAAGGACTTATTTCATTTCTCTACGCCCAACTCATCACAACTGCTGATTCAAAGTTGCCTTCATATGTGACTAAGAGGGAGTCTGATCTTGGAATTACGTTGGACAAAACTGACTGGGACATGATATGGAATACTGCTAAATCTTCCTCACAAAATGTTATTGCATTAGAGACCAATTATAAAATACTAATGCGCTGGTACCTGGTACCTACCAGAATTGCAAAGTTTGCCCACATATACGAGTGGTCTTGTTACCTGAACAAACGAACAGCGATCACGGACGGGTAACAAGACCGCTCGCATATGTTACACGAATGACCGTTTATAAGTTCTGACATGTAAGCACATTTTTATCATTAAAACTGTTCTTTTAAACTAAATACTACACCATGAGTGGGCATTTTCCTTTTTCCCATACGAGTAATTATGCTGGAAAGATTAGACGGAGGAAGCAGGTGGATCTGTAGAGTACTCTGTTGGGGAGATTGCCGTCTGGTTTATAGCATGCTGACTGATCTCAGGATGTCTGGTGAGCCTCAGTGTGTTTAATGTTCTCACCTGGTGACACTGGTGGAGGAGCCCTTGTGTTTCAATTTTATTCCCTTCACAGCACCTTATGGACAGTTGTTCTTCTTCATAGATGGACTGCTAATACATGCACTTTATGTCACAATATTTGAGATCATTTAATTATATTGCGCTGCTGAAAACGTTTGCTAGTTTTTTTTCAAGTTTTCAAAAAAAATGTTTCATATATTTTCACTGAAGCAGCGGCATGTTTTGACGTTTTGAAAGTTTCACTTATTTATTTATTGAGCGCTGTGTTTTGTTTTATATATAAGTTAATTTGTCAATTTAATAAGATATTTGTCATACATAGCATTAGTATACTTAAAATTGCAACCAAAAACACATTCTGCTACTCCTTTTGAGTATGGCAATACCACATGTGTGGGGCTTTTTCAGTGCCTGGACTGATTATGTACCAGACATTGTATCTTGTATATCACACAAATCAACCAATCGTATCAAAGCCATCAAACTGTAATGGTCACCTGTATTTAAGTGGTCAAGGAGTAGCATATCCAGGGCTTTGTTTTCTCAGAGAATAGGTGCAGGAACCCACCCTCCCTTGTCAACTTCCCGCCCCTGACCCCACCTACTTATGACCCCAATCCCACCCCCACCCCTCCCACCCCCAATCTCGCCATACCTCGGGGTAGAGAAGTAAAGTCATGCCAAATAAAGGGTGTGGTCAAGCCTCAGAACTGAGTTTTGCACACAATTCAATGTTCAGGAAAGTGTAACACACAGAGTACTGGACTCTGGAGTGCATAACGCACAGGAGAACGTATTGTGCAGTGCTTTGGAATGTGTATCACACATTGTGCAGAAACAAATTTGCATCCCCATCCACAGCTCACCTTCTCTCCTTCTATCCAAAGCTTACCTTCTACTACCCCATCCACAGCTCAACTCCCCTCCCTCCCACCCTGTCCACAGCTCACCTCCCCCCCCATCCACAGCTCACCCTCTCCCGCCGTTTACAGCTCACCTTTCCTCCCATCCACAGCTCACCCTCTCTACCCCCCTACAGCTCAACCCCCTTCTCTCCCCCATATTCCAGTTTACCTTTGCATGTGACCACCCATTTTTTACCCTATGTCAACATGTCACCTCTGCACCCCTATCCACAGATTATCTCTCTGCACCTCCACATGTCAGCTCTGCACCCCATCCACAGATTATCTATCTGCCCCTCCACACATCACCTCTGCACCCCATCCACAAATTATCTCTCTGCCCCTCCACACATCACCTCTACATCCCCATCCACAGATTATCACTCTGCCCTCCACACATCACCTCTGCACCCCCAGCCACAGATTACCTCTCTGCCTCTCCAAACGTCACCTCTGCATCCCCATCCACAGATTATCTCTCTGCCCCTCCACACATCACCTCTGCACCCCCAGCCACAGATTATCTCTCTGCCCCTCCACACGTCACCTGTGCATCCCCAGTCACAGACTATCTCCTCTCGCTGAGCTGCAGTGGCATCTGCGACCTGGTGGTTAGTTTCCCGCTGAGCTGCATTGGCTTGAAGCAGGGCCTTCAACATTTCCTCCATCTTTGAAAGTTGCCTGCATCCTCCACCATGTGTGAGAGATTAGCTCGTGGGGATCAACTTTCCTGAGGAAAATAGTCAGCATATAGGCAACTCTCTTTAAAATCTGGCAGCTTGCCAGGTTTATTGGTAAAAGGTTTACAGGTTAAAAACAAACAAAACAGAAAATAAGTCCTTGCCGTTCAGCGCTAAACTAAACAGTATAGTTTCCTCACTAAATGGTGTGGGGCTGGCCCCCGACACCCACAAAATATAAGCCAAAATGCAAACCTTGTCTTTTAAAGTCCAAACAGACACAGAGCTCCCTCAGATCCCTCTCTGATTTGCAGGTCAGAGCTAGAGTGTGTTCTCTATCTGGTAATTTAAGCCACCTGCTGGTTGACATCAGTGGATCACAAACTCCGGACCGGAATAAGCCCTACCATGGTGGCTGGTAAAATCCGGTCCACATGAATGCATACAAGGCGACAGGTAGCGTCCGTCTACCACTTCGCCTCGCATACCGTCACATATTCTCCCCCTTTGCTCAAGCCCCTGTGGCTGAGCAACTGTCCCAACCATACAGTGGACCCGGGAGAGGGCATCTGCATTGTTCTGGAGTCTTCCACTGTGAACTTAAATGGCTGTAGGGCCAGGAACCACCTAGTCACCCGACTATTTTTCTCCCTGTTGTCACACATCCACTTCAGGGGGGCAAGGTCAGTGACAAACCTAAACGACCTTCCTAAAAGGTAGTACTTCAGTGCCTCTAAGGCCCACTTGATAGCCAGGCACTCCTTCTCCACAATGGCATAGTTCCTCTCATGCCTGCTAAGCTTCTAAGCTTCCTGCTTAAGTAGACAACCAGGTGTTCCTCACCGTCTCTGATTTGGACAGAACAGCACCTCAGAGACGTCCATCCTTACAACAAACTCCTTTGTAAACAAAGGGCCTGTTTCAACTTCTGGAATGCCTTCTCGGCTTTGGGATTCCACTTAACCATGCCCGACCCTCTCTACTTCGTCAGATCAGTCAGAGGGATGGCAATGGTGGCAAAGTCGGGTATGAACCGCCTGTAATACCCTGCAATCCCCAAGAAGGCACAAACCTGTTTTTTTATTCCTCAGTTGGGGCCATTTTTGAATTGCCTCAATCTTATTGATCTGGTGCTTGATCAGTCCCTGACCAGTAACATACCCAAGGTATTTGGCCGCCTACAGGCCTATGGCACACTTTTTTGGGTTGGCTGTTAAACCTGCTACCCTAAGAGAATCTACGACTGCTTGTACTCAGGGCAGATGCGATTCCCAATCTGGACTGTGGATGACCACATCATCAAAATAGGCAGCTGCATAGGGGCAATGTGGCCTCAAGGTTTTATCCATCATTCTCGGGAAGGATGCAGGAACCCCATGCAGACCAAATGGCAGTCGCTTATATTGGAAGGACCCCTCGGGGGTAGAAAAGACTGTTTTTTCCTTTGCTGACTCCGTTAAGGGGATCTGCCAGTAGCCCTTAGTTAGGTCTAGGGTTGTTATGTACCGGGCACCTCCCAACCTGTCCACAAGTTTGTCAACCCACGGTATTGGGTATACGTCAAACTTAGACACGTTATTCAGCTTCCTGAAATTGTTATAGAACCTGATAGTGCCATCAGGCTTTGGGACCAACATTATAGGGCTCGACCGGGCGCTGTGGGACTCCTCTCTCACGTTTAACTCCAACATGGTTTTCATTTCCTTAGTCACGCCTCCCATCTAGCCTCAGGTATTAGGTAGGGTTTTACATTTATGCGGACCCCTGGTTCCGTTATTATGTCATGTTGTAGTACAGTGGTCAGTCTGGGTAGGGCAGAGAAAAAATCTCTATTTTTACTGATAAATTCCTTAATGTCCTTTTGTTGCATCAGTGGCAAGGACTCAGTTATGGGGAAATCCGGAGTCATGGATAGCCTGTCCTCTTGAGGAGTGGGCCCTGCCAATAAATTCTCTGTCTTTCCACGGTTTTAAGAGATTCACATGGTAAATTTGTTCAGGTTTCCTTTTCCCTGGCTGGTAAACTTTGTAGTTCACATCCCCTACTTTTTCCCTAATCTCAAAGGGACCCTGCCACTTTGCTAGAAATTGACTTTCAACCGTGGGGACTAGAACCAACACTCTGTTTGCGGGGGTTGAAAGTCAGGGTTTTGGCACCCTGATTATAAACCCTTCTCTGGGCTTCCTGGGCTCGCTCCATATGTTCCCGCACCAGGGGCAGGACTGCTGCGATTCAGTCCTGCATCAAGGAAATATGCTTGTTGATGCTCCTATACGGGGTGGCCTCTCCTTCCCACGTCTCTTTTGCGACATCTAGCAGCCCCCTAGGATGTCTACCATACAAGAGTTCAAAGGGGGAATACCCGTAGACACTTGAGGAACCTCTTGTATGGCAAACATGAGGTATGGCAGCAACATATCCCAATCTCTCCTATCTTTTTTCACTACCTTTTTCAACATGCTTTTGAGCGTTTTATTAAACCTCTCCACAAGTCCATCCGTTTGGGAGTAGTAGACCGAGGTACGGAGATGGGAGATTTTATACAACCTGCACAATTCCTTGGTTACATGGGACATAAACGGGATGCCTTGATGCGTTAAGACTTCTTAAGGGATTTTCACCCAACTAAACACCTGGACCAACTCCCTGACGATAATCTTAGCGGAGGTGTATGGCTTCCAGATAGCGGGTTGCATAATCTAGTATTACCAAGATGTGCTGGTGTCCCCAGGCAGACTTTACAATGGATCCCAAGATTCATGCCAATTCTTTCGAAAGGCACTTCAATTATGGGCAGTGGAACAAGTGGACTACGAAAATAGGGTGAGGGCGCAGAGTTGACACTTAGGGCAGGATTCACAATACTCTCTGACATCTGCATGCAACCCGGCAAGAAGAATCTCTGTATTATTCTCTCCCTGGTCTTATCCATACCCAGATGTCCCCCCATTACATGTCCATGGGCTAGATCTAGCACCATCCTGCGAAAGGGTTTGTGAACCACTAGCTGTTCCACCTCACCCCCCCCCCCCCCCTCATTTCACCACCTGATACAACAAATTATTTTTAGAGCCATGTAGAAAATTGAGAGCCTCAAAAAGACTAGTGCGCAGGTAGATTGAGTGCCATCATCCGGATTGATAAATGGAAAGATGGACGATTGGACCTGCCCCAGTTACAGGTCTCAATCAGGGAATTGCAAGCTTGGACTATCTCGGCACTAAGGAAACATACAGATTATAATAAAACAATAATTTTTATTCAATTACAAAATATAATAGAACATACATGAATCAAATAAGAATAATTACATACAAAATATTTTGTTATACATATACTGCACCTCTATAAGTCTAGGAGGAGAATTGGTGATTGACCCAGGGGTTGAGCCCTTTGGTTTGAGATGGAAGGCTAACCGTATGTTCCTTTCCCACTCGACCGGTTTCACGGATCAAGCTGCTTCTTCAGGAGTATATAGGAGGGAAGTCTAAGAATAATGGGAGTATAGTAAATCATCTTAGTCATTGCACACAATGAACATATTTGAAAGCCAGGGAAAAGGTCAGATTTGGTAAACTTACCCAAATGTCTCAGATCTCCAGGCAAGCTGCAATATATGCCCCAGAAGGGGCGTCTCCCACCACGGCGAGCACAGGGGGTAAATATGTACTGTAACTATATATAGTGGAGGAGTATGTATCTGAATTCCAGCGATGGACCGCAGATACCGCCTGGAATGATGCGGCTCTCAGCTACCAATTCTGGCTGGGTGTCTCGGAGCCGCTAAAAGACCAGCTGGCTCGCGTCGGTATTCCACACACACCCTTGAAGCCCTGATCAATCTGGCCATCCAGGTTGATCGCCATCTGTGGGAACGCAGGGCCGAGAGATCCACTGGGCCTGCACGTCTGACCTGGATGATGCCTCGGGTTCCCAGTTATCCAGTGCCTGGCCCAGCTGCCTACTCCTCTGCTCCACCAGACCCCCAAGAACCTATGCAAAATTGGGCTCTACCGCCCATCTCTGACCCCTGAAGAGTGCCAGAGGTGCATGTCACAGAATTTGTGCCTGTATTGTGGAGGTCCTGGGCACCTGGTGAGAAATTGTCCCGCCAAGGCCGGTAAGTGCACCACCAGTAACCCTGACGGACTGTTGTACCTGCCTAACAATAAAGCTCACCTTGTGCTTTCTGTCTCTCTGCAGCTTCCCGGAGGGACTATTCCAGTGCTGATAATCCTTGATTCTGGTGCATGAAGCTGCTTCGTGGACATCTCTTTCGCAGCGCATCACCAGATACCCCTTCGGCCAAAGAAACATCCCATGTACGTCAGACTGGCTGAAGGGTCAACTATTTGTTCAGGCACCATTACCCAGTAAACCATCCCAGTGCTTACCAGGACTTAAGGAGGACATGCCGAGTTTCTGCTATTGGACACCATAATTTCCAGGACTCACAATCCCCAATTTGACTGGGTCACCGACAAAGTGAACTTCTCCTCCCCTTACTGCCGTTGCCACTGTCTGCCGAAGTCCCCGGAGAACCCTCCAGTTCATAAGTCATACTTAGTCATACTTAGTTTGGGCACAGACGTTGACCCGGAATCCCTCCTGCTCGTCCCTGCTCCCTATCATGAATTCCTAAACGTCTTCAGTAAGAAAGGAGCGGACGTCCTCCCATAACACCGGTCATATGACTGCGGAGTTGGCCACCCTCAAGGCATACCTGGATGAGAATCTGGAGAAGGGCTTTATTCAACCATCCACCGCACCAACAGAATCTTCTTTGTAGAGAAGAAGGATCATTCACTCCGGCCCTGCATTGACTATCGGGAACTTAAGCAGATTACCATCAAGAACCTATACCCATTACCTCTGGTCCCAGAACTCTTCCAGAGGTTGGGGACCGCAGCCTTCTTCATTAAGTTGGACTTACGTGGGGCTTACAACCTGATCCGCATTTGCGAAGGGGATGAGTGTAAGACTGCCTTCCGAACACGGTTCGGGCACTATGAATATCTTATCATGCCCTTCGGACTATGTAATGCCCCTGCAACTTTCCAACACCTGGTAAACGACATCTTCCGGGACTTTCTAGACCAGTTCGTAGTCGTTTACTTGGATGACACCTTAATCTTCTCCCCCCTCTGGAAGCGCATGCTCGCCCGCCTCCGACTACATGGCCTCTATGCCAAGGTGGAAAAATGTGCTTTTGAGTGCGCTGAAATTTCATTTCTAGGGTTCGACATTTTCACTGCCGGAATCCCCATGGACCCCCAGAAGATCTCGGCCATCCTGGACTGGCCCACTCCTGCTGACAAAAAGGGAGTCCAGTGATTCATTGGGTTTGCAAACTTCTATCGGAAGTTTATCAAGGGGTTTTTGGCAGTCATCACCCCAATAACCCAACTCAACAAACAGGACTCACACTTTTGCTGGACTCCCGAGGCCCAAGAGGCCTTCACCCAACACAAGCGACTGTTCACATCTGCCCCCCGTCCATAAGCACCCGGATCCTGCATTGCCATACACCTTGGAAGTAGATGCCTCTGAGACAGCAGTGGGAGCAGTCCTCTTGCAGAGACGGGGTCCAAAGGCTTCACTTCACCCTAATTGCCTTCTTCTCTAGGAAGCTAACACCTCCAGAAAGAAACTATGATGTTGGCGATAGTGAACTACTGGCAATCAAGTCGGCCCCGACAGAATGGCGGTACTTCCTGAAAGGAGCTTCCCATCCTATGCTGGTTTTTACAGACCACAAAAACCTAGAATACCTGCGGACAGCCAAAAGACTGAAACCTTGGCAGGCACGATGGGCATTGTTTTTCTCCCGATTCCAACTGCACATCACTTACAGGCCTGGGGCTAAAAACGTAAAGCCGGATGCATTATCAAGAATATTCCCTGTTTCAAGGGACACGCCTCCGCCGGATGCCATCCTTCCTGCCCACAGCTTTCTGCTCACCAAGGAAGATCTTCTGTCCCAGATCCGGAGGTCTTGCACTGGCCTTTACTGAACCGCCAGATCCCCAACTCAGATTAAAAGATGGGTTATGGTGGTTCGGGAATAGACTGTATGTCTCACAGGAACTCCGCTCAGCAGTCCTCGGACTCTGTCACGATACCAAGATGGCCGGGCACTTTGGTGGGTGCAAGACAACAGAGTTACTTGCATGCTCATTCTGGTGGCCTCGGCTGAAGGAAGATTGTCAGAGCTATGTAGCCACCTGTCCTGTCTGTGCCAGAAACAAATCGGAAAAATCCAAGGCCTGGGGTCTCCTCAACCCATTGCCCATTGCAGAACGTCCATGGGCTGAAATCGCAATGGACTTCATAGTGGAGCTCCCACCATTTGCAGATTACAACACAATCTTGGTGGTTGTGGACCAGCTCATGAAGATGGCACATTTTTTGCCCAGGAAGGGTACTCCGTCGGGGGCTGCAACCGTGGAAATCTTTATAAGGGAGGTGGTCCATTTACATGGAATTCCTACTAACATTGTGTTGGACCGAGGAGTGCAGTTCACTTCCCGCTTCTGGAAGTCCCTGTGTGCCACTTTGGGAATCGAGCTGGCCTTCTCCTCGGCCTACCATCCCCAGTCCAATGGGCAAACAAAGAGGACTAACCAAACTCTCGAACAGTATCTGTGGTGCTATTCCTCCTACTCCCAGGATGACTGGGTGTCGCTTCTACCAGTAGCCGAGTTTGCGTATAATAACTCTGTTCACTCTGCCACCAAGCAGTCACCCTTCTGGGCAAACCTCGGCTACCACCCTTCCTTCCTGCCCGACCTGGCTCTGGAAAGCACTGTACCAGCTGTCCTGGAAACCACGCAGTTTCTTGAGTAGAATAACAAACTCCTTCAGGAGACCCTCACCCAAGCTCAGGCTACCAGCAAGATAAACTTTGATAGGGGAAGGAGGGGAGAACTGGACTTACAAGTCGGTCAACAGGTCTGACTGTCCACAAGGAACCTAAGACTCTCCTGTCCCTCAAAGAAGCTGGGACCCAGATACATAGGGCCATTCCCTATTAAGAAGAAAATTAACAGAGTGGCCTATGAGTTACCATCATCTTTGCATATGCACCCGGTCTTCCAAGTTAACCTGCTTCAGCCAGTGGTTAAGGATGTCTTTCCAGGGCTTAGCCCAGCACCCACAGAACTGGTCTTGGTGGACGGAGAGGAAGAATTTGAGGTGGAGACCATCCTCGATTGTAGGAAAAGAGGAGGCAGCATCCAATTCCTGGTCAAATGGAAGGGTTATGGACCCAAAGAAAACTCCTGGGAGCCTGAAGAGAATCTGCAAGCAAAGGGAATTGATCAGAGTCTTCTGGAGAAGACACCCGACCAAGAGAGCCCATTGGGGCATCCAAAGGCTGCCCCTTGGGGGGGGCAATGTTAGGAAATTGGCCGTTCCGGACGTCTATGTGCGTCCGCGTGCTCCCACGCGTGCGCCCTTTTGTGCGCCAATGGCGGCAAAGCAACCTATTTAAGCTGGAAACACCTTGCAGCAGATGATGTCCATTCTATAGCGTTCCCGTGACCCCAGTGACTACTTTGAGAGACTTTCCTGCACCTGTGACCCCGGCTTCACTTGGACTTGTTGCTTTCTGCCTGCCCTGACCACCGGCCTGTCTACAACTACCCTTCTGCCTGATCTACTGTACCTTTTCTGCCCGCAGGTTTCCGACCCTGCTTGCACCTGACCACCCGCCTGCCTGCTCCACCTGTACCACGGGTTCTCGAACCAGGGCCGCAAAAGAGGTGATCCCCTGCATAAGCCAGACTCATCCGCAAAGTACGTGACAGTAAGTAAGGGTCCTTATTGGTCATACTCAAGATAAATAGACACCGACGTGTAATGTTCAGGATTAAGTGTGAAAAGTTATGAAAAGGTATGTGGAGAAGGTGTAGAAAAAACAGGTGGGCATTGACTGAACCAAAAAAGGGGGGATGAGGAAAAGGGGTAGAGATGTGGGTCTTGGATAGTTGAAAAGGACAGGAAAACTTGGGGGCGACAAGAAGGAAAATGGGTAAGAGACGAGAAGAAGAGAGGAAAAGGAGGGGGTTAGGGAAAGGAAAAGAAAGAGGGGGAGGGAAGAAAAGAAAAGGAATGAATTAGGGAAAGGGGGGGAGGGAGAGGGACAGGGGAAGGGTAAGGAAAAAAGTGGGGAGGAAAGGGAGGGGAATGGGAAAGGGAAGGGCAAGAGAAAGTCAGGAAGAGCCAGGGGAGAGGAAAACAGAAAGAGTGGGAAAGGGGGGAGGGGAGAAGATGAGGGAGAGAAAGGATAAGAACGAGAAAGGGGAGAGAGGAGGGGGGAAGAGTGAGGGAAAGAGGGGAGAGGGATGAAAAAAAGAGGGAGGTGATTGTAGTACCCAGATTGCCAGAAGATCAGATAAATTTAGAAGGAACGCATTGCATTGTAGAGTTTAATCAACAGGACCCACCTGTTGATTAATGAAATAGTAGAGGGATGTGATTGTAGTACCCAGGTTACCAAAAGGTGTGATAAAATTCAGAAGAAAAACATTACATTGTGGAGCTTAATCAACAGGACCCACCTGTCAATTAATGATATAATAGAGGGAGGTGATTGTAGTAGCCAGATTGCCAAAAGATAAGATAAAATGCAGAAGGAAAACATTACATTATGGAGCTAAATCAATAGGACATACCTGTTAAAATTAAGATGGCGGGCATAGCTGCACTGGAGGTCCAGGAGGCACATAAGCAATATTTATTTTTTACAGACAAATAGAGGGAATAACCTGCTGTTTAAGTAAGCCGTAAGAGTACGGTCTATTAAGGTTGAAGCCGTGTCCCCACAGGGATGTTTGGTGCCATAAATCACACACCAGGGGATTGCACCAAAGCCTGAAAGACAGCAGAATGAATGTTCAATAAGAAGTACAAAAGTACAATGCTGAATGAGCACAGCAGCTCAGATTTAAGCCTGCAAAGGGATTAGTAGGGGTAACAGGAAGCTGTCTGCCGTAACTCACCAGTGCTGGCTTGTGTGAATTCATGACCTCAAGTGAAGCAGCCGTGAAAAGGCAGCCTGACGTGCTGCACATTTATATACCCCCTGCACAGCCGTTCGGTATCACCCGACAGGCCATGCCTGACCCCTCCGACAGCACATCCCTGGATGGGTGTGTGTGACCTGTATTGCTGCCCAAGTACTGGCAGCTAGGCGAGGGCGGAAGTGCAAGATTAGCACCTGCGCGAACAGAGGGGTCACATGCCCGCCATGTGGGGAGAGAGCAGCCACACTCTAAGGAGACGCCGATCCCTTAAAGGGCAAGTGGCTCTAGCCACTTGCCCTTTAAGGGATGTGGCTTTAAAGGATGTGGCTAGTGTGTGGCTGCTCTCCCCCCTCTTCCGTCTACCACTTTGCCTTGCATACCGTCACACCCTCCACACGTCACTTCTGCACCCCCGGCCACAGATTATCTCTCTGCCCTTCCACACATCACCTCTTCACTCCACCCACAGATTATCTCTCTGCTGCTACACACATCACCTCTGCACCCCCAGCCACAGGTCATCTCTCTGCCCCTCTACACCCCCAGCCACAGATTATCTTTCTGCCCCTCCACATGTTACCTCTGCACCCCCAGCTCCCCCCACAGCTCCCACTGTGCCCGATACCCCCTTATTCTGAGTTCTTAGCACTGCAGAATAACCTCAACGTCTCCACAGCTGTCTCTCTGCACATCCACACCTTCCTCTCCCCTTTCCCTCCGCAGCTCCGCCTCTTCATAGTTTACAGAACACAGTTTATCTTCACAGCAATAGAACAGAGCAGCTGGCTCTGTTCTATTAGGTAGAACAGGCTACTGTGCAATCTCCTCTATGTAGTGCCACCTGTCAGATCAGTGTAGCACAGAATCAGGGAGGACTTTCACAGCGCTTCACTTGGCTCCATACTACACTGACCTGACAGACAGCAGGGGGGAGAAAAGCTGCCTCTGGAAGCCCCAGATAAAAAAAACATCTTACAGTTGCAGCGTCTGGACTCGGGGCACCTATTAACAGGTGTAGGAAAGGTGCCCCGGGTGCTTTGGCTGTTGTGTTGACTGTGTGACAGCCACAACATCAGGAGGAAGCTAAGCAGCACGTTGGACTGAATTCTCCTGTCTCTGCACCTCTGCACACAATGCTTGCCCCAGATTCATGTACCTGTTTGCAAACCATACATTAATTTGTCACTTGCATTGACATTTGTTTTGTGGATGCATGTTGGAATTCTAAAAAGTGTCTTAACCACTTCCCATAGGCAGAATGACGGCCAGGAAGTGGTTGAGTTATCCTGACTGGGCGTCATATAACGCCCGGCAGGATAACAAGCCGGCACGCGCCCGCAGGGCCGTGCAGCGTGGCGATCGGTGGTGTGGTGTGTCAGTCTGACACACCACATCTCTGATCTAGGTAATGGGCTTCTGTCAGGAGCTCATTACCATGTGATCAGCCATGACGAATCATGGCTGATCACAGTGTAAATAGGAAAAGCCATATATCGGCTTTTACTTTAGTCACGCCTGCAGACGTGAGTAGTGGAGAGCCGATCGGTGGCTCTCCTGACAGGGGGGGTCTGTGCTGATTGTTTGTCAGCGCAGCCCCCCCTTGTATAGCCACACTGGACCACCAGGGAGCCGACCAGTAACACCACACAGTGATGCCACCCAGGGACCACCAGGGATGCCACACTAGACCACCAGTTAAGGGGCACACAATGCCCAATAGGGATGGCACTGTGTCCATCTGTGATGCTTGCCAGTGCCATCCCTATAGCTACTGTGATACCAGTGCTGCCTATCAGTGCCCACCAGTGCTCATCAGTGCCACATACCAGTGCCCATCAGTGCCACCCATCAGTGCCACCTATCAGTGCCACCTATCAGTGCCCATAAATCTGCCTATGTGTGCCCATCAGTGCCACTTATCAGTGCCACCTATCATTGCCCACCAGTGCTGCTTATCAGGGCCTCCTGTCAGTGCCCATCAGTGCTGCATATAAGTGCCACCTCATCAGTGCCAATCAGTACTGCCTCATCAGTGCCTGTCAGTGCAGCATCATGAGTGCCCACCAGCGAAGGAGAAAATGTAATTATTCACAAAGTTTTGTAGCGCAAAAATTAAAAACCCCAGAGGTGAACAAATACCACCAAAAGAAAGATCTATTTGTGGGGAAAAATTATAAAAATATAGTTTTGATACAGTGTCGCATGACCGCGCATTGTCATTCAAAATGCAACAGCGCTGAAAGCTGAAAATTGGTCTGGTAGGGAAGTGTTCTAAGTGCATGGTATTGAAGTGGTTAAGCACTCTTTATGAATTCCCCTGATAATGTTTTTTTCTCATATTTGGCTGCAAAAAGTCGAAATACACTTTAAAGTGATTTTAATATGACTTACATGATTGCATTTACATATTTTACTATTGTATCTGATCTTAAGTGTCTCATTATTGAGATAATATATTAGTATGAGCCACTTGGTTGAGATTTGAACCAGCTGCTTTTTTATAATCTTTTTAAATACAATATACCATACTGTAATCATTCAGTTGGCTGACACATTCATTCGGTAGCACCACAAAGCAGGATGCATGGCATGCATATGGAACAAACAAAAAAACAAAAAATTAAAACATTAATATATACTATTAATATTTACATCAGGCTAATCCCTTTGAAACTATATATAAGAAAATGTAAATGTCTAAACATACACTTAAAGGCATATCCTAATAGAGAACATACAGTATGTCTGAGATTTATACTGACAGCTATTTTATACATATTTTTATAGAATTTTTAATGCAATATGTATTAAGAATATGAAAGAAAATACAGATTTAGAACTCTCAACAGATATGAAAATGAAACAACACATAGTGATTGAAAATCTGATTGTATAAGATAAGTAGACGCTCTATGAAAAAGAATACAGAGATATACTGATTGCTGAAAACGTTAAGGATATTCTAATGTATCCTTCTAAAGATATGCCATTACAATTCAAATTGGATTGCAGAGCTTGAAGACAGGTAGAAGTTCTCATACATTGCTTTGCTTTTCACTGGGCAAAGCTACACAATACAATGAGGAATGAAGAAAAAACAGCTAGTGTATACTATTATTATACATTCATGTATGATTATACAAATAAGAAGCAGGGCATTTCAACAATGAGCAGAAAAAAGCCTATTCACAGTATCTCACAAAAGTGAGTACACCCCTCACATTTTTGTAAATATTTTATTATATCTTTTCATGTTACAACACTGAAGAAATGACACTTTGCTACAATGTAAAGTAGTGAGTGTACAGCTTGTATAACAATGTAAATTTGCTGTCCCCTCAAAATGACTCAACACACAGTCACTAATGTCTAAACTGCTGGCAACAAAAGTGAGTACACCCCTAAGTGAAAATGTCCAAATTGGGCTCAATGTGTCAATATTTTGTGTGGCCACCATTATTTTCCAGCACTGCCTTAACCCTCTTGGGCACCAGAGCTTCACAGTTGTCACTGGAGTCCTCTTCAACTTCTCCATGATGACATCACGAAGTTGGTGGATGTTAGAGACCTTACACTCCTCTACCTTCCATTTGAGAACACCACACAGATGCTCAATAGGGTTTAGGTCTGGAAACATGCTTTGCCAGTATATCACCTTTACCCTCAGCTTCTTTAGCAAGGCAGTGGTTGTCTTGGAGGTGTGTTTGGGGTTGTTATGTTGGAATACTGCCCTAAGGCCCAGTCTCCAAAGGGAGTGAATCATGCTCTGCTTCAGTATGTCACCCAGTATGGTTCCCTCAATGAACTGTAGCTCTCCAGTGCCAGCAGCACCCATGACCATGACACTCCCACAAGCATGCTTGAATGTAGACAAGACAAACTTGTCTTTGTACTCCTCACCTGGTTGCCAACACACACACACTTGACACCATCTGAACCAAATAAGTTTATCTTGGTCCCATCAGACCACATGGCATGGTTCCAGTTATCCATGCCCTTAGTCTGCTTGTCTTCAGCAAACTATTTGCAGGCTTTTTGTGCATCATCTTTAGAAGAGGCTTCCTTCTAGGCCAACAGCCATGCAGACCAATTTGATGCAGTGAGCGGCGTATGGTCTGAGCACTGACAAGCTGACCCCCCAACCTCTGCAGCAATGCTGGCAGCACTCATACGTAGAGTTGAGCAAACCCGGACTGTAAAGTTCGGGTCCGTACCGAACTTTGGGGTGTCCGGGACCCGGACCCGGACCCGGACCTTTCAAAAAAAGTCCGGGTTCGGGTCCGGTGTTCTGGTAATTTTAATGAAAAATCTTAAAAATTCTGTAAAAAAGCCCAGGAAGGTCCTAGAGGTCTGCAAAAGGAAGGAAAATGTGGGTAAGGGTGGGACAAGTGCCCTACAAAGAAATGGGGACAGGGAAATAACTTTAAATATTTTTTAAAAAATAAAAACATAAAAATGCAAAAATGGAGATCATCTTCAAAATGGGTCTGAAAAGTATTAATTAACATTAGAGGCCATAGAACTGTTCTAAAATCATCTTCAAACTGTGTCCAAAAAGTATAAATAAGCCCGGAGTACCCATATCACTGTTCTGCAAAATGTGTGTATCACTTTAAATCAAACCGTCAATCATTGCACATCTTTTATTCACACTTCTTTTTAAAATGTGTGTATCACTTTAAATGAAACCGTCAAACATTGCACATCTCTTCTGGCCAAACTAAATTTCACTGTGTGTGTGAACTTTATTAACTCGTCTTCTCTACACGTTACAAACTGCCAAAGTAAATTTC
>BLSH010059213.1:85642-100956 GCA_018402905.1 Glandirana rugosa | reverse complement strand
CCTAAGTGTTCAAGGGGCTACGCAAGCAGTCAGGCTAAAAGATGCCATGCGGTGCTTCAGTTGGTCTGTCTAGTGGACAGGAGCCACACTGGGCCAGAGATTCTGTCAGCTGTGCGGGGCTGGCTCAGAGGTGGTTAACGGCACAGCAGCTTGAGCCAGGAATGGTTGTATGTGACAGTGGCACCAACCTTCTCTCTGCCCTCCAACAGGGACAATTGACACATGTCCCATGCTTGGCACACATCCTGAATTTGGTGGTGCAGCGTTTCTTGACCAGTTGGCCAGATTTACTGTATATTCTGTGGCAGGTCAGAGAAGTCTGTGGTTATTTCCAGCGGGCATACAATGCCAGTACTCTGCTGGTTGACATTCAGAGGGAATTTAAGCTGCCCACCAACCACCTCATTTGTGACATGCCCACCAGGTGGAACTCAACATTTGCAATGCTGCAGCGGTTGCACACACAGCAGAGGGGCCATCAATAAGTACCTGTGTGAGTATGGTACCAGGACAGGCTCAGAGGAGCTTGACTTATTTTCTCCACACCAGTGGTTACTGATCCAGGATTTATTTTAAAGAGAATTAAAGATCCTCAAGATAAAACACCACGGAGAGATTAAAGTTATTGAAAATTACAATAATTTTATATATGAAAATATGAAAAAAATTAACAAAAAACCTTAACCATTTAAAAAAAGTTGAAATGACAAGGTTGACAACTCAGTCAGCAGCTGCACTGATCAATCCACACAATATTACACATACTTATCCAGATCCCCATACTGGGGAATTAAACATTTCTCAGTTTGAGAAATACAAGGAACAACTTAAAAATGAGGTAGAGAGGGTACAGAGGAATCTGAAAGTTATGAAACAAGAGAAGTTTAGACAAAATATTCTAGATTGGGAAAAGGGTGATACATTTGATCCCTCAGTACAACGGGGGAGGAGTCGCTCTCAACGTGGCAGAAGGAGATACCACACACCCTCACAACGTACCCACTCCTCTTCAGATAGCAAGGGGAAACCTCTAGATAAGTCTGTTACTTTTTTAGAACAAAAGGAAACCGCAGATCACAGTGCAGTCCCCAAGAAAGGAATAGTAAAAAACAAACAGGGGGTCAGGGACAATTCCCAGACATCCCTAGTAGAAAAGGAAATAGATAAAGAAACCATAAAAAATCAAAGAAATCACAGATAACCACAGAGAATATAAGGGTAACCTTATGGGCGACATGAAATTGTTAATCTCTTCAATTTTCCCTTGTACCAACATCATCTGTCTCTGCTTCAGAAGGGCCTGTCTTTTTCAGCCACCTTGTCTATGAATGAATTTGAAGTATTCAAGGATGTCAGCCATTTCCTCCAGAGGGTGATCTTTAAATATTGGCATCACCATCGTCATGTGGACACAGATATGATTCAGCTAGACAAAGATGAGGAGGAAGCATTGAAAACATTAGTATCACTTCTAGAGGAAAATGCTGACAATGATCTGGTTATTGAACCAAATGCTCATCCACCTAGCTCAAAAAGATCTCCCCAAATCCAGATTAGATTGACTAAAATGTCACCGCTGTCCAAACATAAATGGATAAGTCTATTTTTAGACCAAGTACAGAAAGACCTAGCCAAGGTCAACTGGAATTGGAAAGACCCAGATAATTTAACCCCAGATGAGAGGGAAGCTATGAGGGAACTAGAGGAGGCTCCAGATTTGGTCATTAAGGGCAGCAATAAGAGTGGGAATATAGTTTTGCTAACTGAAGAAATGTATGAACGAGAGGTTTTGCACCAACTCAGGGACCCTACTACCTATCAAAAACTAAGTACCAGCCCTTTCCTTTCTATTGTGGAGGCTCTCAATTATCGGTTGAAACTGATCTGTGAGGCGGGATTGATAACCAAAAAGGAATTGAATTACCTCCTGGTTAGGGAATACAATGTACCAACTTTCTATGTTATCTCTAAGCTTCACAAATCAGCTGACAAGCCCCCAGGAAGACCATTTAAGAATTGGTGATAGACCTGTCCTCCTTCGTGCAGGATACTAGAGAGGTACTTTACAAGCTGGACTCCATCAATATCCCTCAAGGGACACTCTTGGTTGGAATTGATGTAGATTCTCTATATACGTCGATCCCACATATGTGGGCTCTAGGTGCATTTCTTGGAACAAAAATTTCCCCAACTGGGTGCTCATAATGAGTTTGTGGTTAAGACTCTTCAATTTATGTTGGATAATAACTGTTTTCAATTCCTGGGGGTCAATTACATGCAGCTTAGAGGTACCTCTATGGGGACTCCTTGGGCCCCCTCCTATGCCTGTCTATACCTGGGTCTCTGGGAGGAAGAGGTGGTCTATCGATCCTCCTTGTACTTCAGCCATAGTTATCTATGGCTGAGGTACATTGATGATATACTAATGGTTTGGGGTGGCACTGTTGATCAATTGTCCACCTTTATGGAGGAACTAAATTCAGAGAATTGGAATATTAAATTAACTTATTCCTTTGACAAACAATTATTGTCTTTCCTGGACCTCCTGATTGCGGCCCAAGGGGGTAAAATTTCAACCAGAACCTACCGTAAGGACACTGCAGCCAACACCTTGCTGCAGGCAACAAGTCACCCCTACATAAGTTTGACTCAAACATCGGCATTAGCCCATTCGTCGAATTAAGAACATTATGGGCCGTTTGCAGCAAGTTCGCTGCTGCAGAGTGCCCGATAATGCATTGCTGCAGAAGGCGCACACAGCTCCTCCTCCATGGGAGGGCTGCCGTCGTCTGCACTGGCTTTGTGTTGGCGTTTTATTTATGGTGTAGGGCGGGGCCACCGGGTGACGTGTGGGTGACCTCGCCCCTTCTGAAGTCATGTGACGTCAGAGGGGCGGGTCACTCAATTTCATCACTGGGTAACCCCACCCTTCACTATAAATAACATGTCAAAACACACATAGCGCAGTTGGCAGGAGCTCTCCCATGGAGGAGGAGCTGTTCGGTTTTTTTTGGGTTCGTCACTCGCTGTGATTGACGATGGATTACAACAAAGGACACTTATTTTTTTTTTCTTTTTTAATAAAGGACTTGTCCCTAATTGTCTCCTGTGTTTTTTGGGTTTTTTTTGCCACTTTTGGTGAAATAGTAGGGGTACGATGTAACCGATACTAATTCACATGGGGGGTCGGGATCTGGGGGCGCCCTTATTATAGGGGGTTTCCATATTCCGATAAGCCCCCTGTCCGCACACCCCCACAACCACATTCCAGGGCTGTGGGGAAGAGGCTCTTGTATCCATCAACATGGGCACAAGGTGCTTAGGGGTGTGGGGGTGCAGTGCAATTTTTAAAAAAATTTGGGGCGGGGTTCCCCTTAAAATCCAAACCAGTCCAGAAGGGCCTTGTATGTACTGGGAGAGGGACCCCACACAAATTTTTTCAGTGATATTTCTATATATTGCCGGGAGACGGCAATGCATTACAGCCGCAATAATAAATGACTATTTTTCCTTCACAAATGTCATTTTGCTCTGGCACTGTTCTAAACATCACAGAGGTGCACCCTTTTACAGGCAGACTAAGGGACCCCCCGGGCATATTATTTAAAGGAATATTTCATTTTTATTGTTTCACTTTAAGCATTATTAAAATCACTGCTTCTGAAAAAACAATTGATTTAAAAACTTTTTTTGCATTAACACATGTCCCCTAGGGCAGGGCCTGGGTCCCCATACACTTTTTAGGGCAATACCTTGCATATAAACCTTTAAAATTAGCACTTTTGATTTTTCATGTTTGGGTCCCATAGACTTTAACCACTTAAGGACCGGAAGGATTTCCAGCTTTAGGACCGGAGCCCTTTTTGCGATTCGGCGCTGTGTTGCTTTAACTGACAATTGCGCGGTCGTGCGACGTTGTACCCAAACTAAATTTGCGTCCTTTTTTTCCCACAAACAGAGCTTTCTTTTGGTGGTATTTGATCACCTCTGCGTCATTTCTGATTGCCGCTATAAACAAAAGAAGAGCGACAATTTTGCAAAAAAAAAACAAATTTCTTACTTTTTGCTAAAATACAAATCCAAAAAAAAAATCTAAAAAAACATTTTTTTTCACCGTTTTTGGCCGATTTATATTCTTCATCCTATGTGCGATAAAAAAAATCGCAATCAGCGTTTATTGATTGGTTTGCACAAAAGTGGTCGCGTTTACGGATGATGAGAATTCATTTTTGGGGTTTTTATTTATTTTTTATTTTTTACTAATAATGGCGGCGATCTGCGATTTTTAGCGGTACTGCGATATTTCAGCGGACATGTCGGAACATTTTGACACTTTTTTGGGACCATTGGCATTTATACAGCGATCAGTGCTATAAAAATGCACTGATTACTGTGTAAATGCCATTGGCAGTGAAGGGGTTAACCTGCAGGGGGCGCTCTAAGGGTTAACTCTGTTCCCTGGGCGTGTTCTAACTGTATGGGGGCTGCCCTAGCAGGGGAAGGGAAGTGGTCACAGCCTTCACGTACAGGAAGGCTGTGATCACAGCCCTTCCCCCTCACACAGAGCGGAGGTCCATGTTTACTTACACGGACCTCCGTTCCTTCACTGGCCCTCCCCGGACACAGTGAGCGCACGGGCGCGCCTCCTGCGCCGCGCACTCACTGTGCGCGATCTGGCGGCCGCCGTCGTATGACGGCGTTTCGCCTTACAGAGCCACTTTGCCGCCGTCAGATGCCGATCGGCGGTTGGCAAGTGGTTAACAGTGTTCGAATGTTCGCACATATTTTTTGTCTGTTCGCATGTTCCGAACTGGGGGGGGGTGTTCGGCCCATCCCTAGTCACCACCCCCAATCCCTGATTCATGGGATACCAGTAGGACAGTTTCAGGGTCAAAGATAATTGCTCTGCTGAAAATGACTTTAAGAGAGAAGCAACTGACCTTTACCACCGGTTTAGGGAGAGGGGCTATTCCCATGGCTGTCTAAGGAGGGCTAAGAGAGAGGTATGGAAGCATCAACGTCAAGATCTTCTTCAGCCCAAAAGGGACCTAAAACTAGCATCCCCCAAAAATAATCCCATTAGAATCTTTTTCCGATATGGTTCGAAGTGGAATCAGCTTAGGGCTATTTTGGACCAACATTGGCATATCCTTACAAGATCTTCAGTGTTGGGGGAGATTGTGGGCCCATGACCCCTTCTGACAGCACACAGGTCAAAAAATGTGGGTGAAAACCTCACCCATTCAGAATATCGTAGAACCCCTAGGGGTGATTGGTTAACCGACCTACCACCATTGCGAGGCATGCATTGGTGTGGCAGATGCATGATTTGCAAATATGTGGATAAAATGGAATCCTTTATGAACTCAGATGGTAGCAGGAAATTCAAGATACAGCACTTTATTAATTGTTCATCAACCCATGTTATCTACATGCTTACCTGTCCATGCGGAAAAGCCTATGTAGGTTCAAAAGGCAACTTAGGATTCGCATCAATGAGCATATTCAAAGCATCAATAAAAAGGTGAGGTACTGTAACAATCTCTTTCCATCTAGAAAACATCTTTCAGTTTTTGCTCATGCTGCCTGTTCCTATTTATGATCTTGTTGTCCTTCTAGGACTCTTGGATTCCCCAACTGTCCTTAACTTTCATTGCTTGAGTTTACTGTGATATCCCTTAGACTTGGTGTTTGTTACAAAATAAATTCCCAGTTAATCTTTGTTGACTATAATGTATTGTTTTGTGTTGATATTGACCACATAGGGTGGATCCCTCTGTGCTGCACTCAGGATACAACTTTTTAATCATGATGAAAGTCTTTTAGAGGTTGGATGTCTGCGATTGATTAAGATGAATGAGGATTAATTTCACAGCTGTGTGGGTCCTTTAAATAACACAAATCTCCAGCATCCCTCTAGCTCTGAGGAAATTCAGGTGTCGAATGAAACATGTCAGCTTGACGTCATCACCACTGGGACTGTGATGTCCTAACTCAGCCATGGTCATGCTCTGACCACTTCAGCCATCCAGCCAGTATACATGCCACAAATTAAGCAGGAGGGAGGACGCTGAGATGGTTGTGCTGTGGAAGCTTTACAAGCTTACTGGGGACTTACAGGTGCCGTCATGGACGGGTGAGATCACTCTGCAACAGAGATACACTGCTCTTAACCTGTGTGGCTCCAATTTGTCTTCTCTTGCTGCACATATACCCACGGCTGCTAACTGCCTGCTGGCTTTCCTCTCTCCAACTCGGCTATATTCTTTGCTATTTAGAGAAATTTGCTGTCTATGTGGAACTTTTTGCCAGCCCAGCCGACCATCTAACCCACAGAATTTCTCTTTACTTTGAATGAGCAAGGGATCCTGGACTCTACACACTTACTTCCAGCCAAGTATTTATGGTGTTGGTTTATTGCTCTTTAAGCCTCTTTGAGATATATGCGATACACGGCCAATTACAGTGATTTTATTGCTTTACTTATTTAAATAAAAACAGCAGCAGGCACCATTAATTCTCATCTTTTCATACATGTTCTTAACCGATGGGCATGTGTTGAAAAGTAATATAGATGGAGTGAAAATGGAAATTTTCCCTCACATAGCATGGGCCTTTTAAGGCTCACAACATAAGAGAGTATTTTTTTTTTAAAAGATATGCTTATTGATAGACAATTATAAGATAGTAGAAGAATTCACACAATTGTTTGAAGCCATAAAAAATGGGGTTACGTAGTAGGTTTATATGGCACAATGCCCGATATTACTGTAGCACACTCATCCAGGGGCTGCAAAAGCATGTTTCGGAGTTTTGAAACTCCTTCTTCAGGGAAATCCCTGTATGTGATAACAGTAGAATCTACAAAATAATCATAATACTTATATTATATAATGGCTGGAGTTGAGTAGTTTTATTTGTCACTGTGTGCAGTGCATTTGTTAATATACAGTGGGAAATGTTGAATATAAGATTTTCAACTTTTCACCTTATCTTGGATTTTTCTCTGGATTTGGAACTTGCACACTATGGTTCTTCTACACTTTGAATTATTATTGGCATGGATATTTTTTCTGCTATTTGAGGATCATTATATTTTGGGGACCGTTTGTTAATTGCAAGTGGCACTTTGTTACATTTGTATTATTGTTTTGTAATATTTTATTTGTATAGATTTTTGGGGGAGCGCTATACTATATTTGATATTATTACTTATTTATATAAACTTTTAGATTCTATTTAAAGCCCACTATTGTTTATTGTTCCTATGGAGAACATGAAGTATTACATTAGTTATCAATTATTTGGCCAGATTTTCCCTTTATTGACCCGGACCCGGACATTTCAAAAAACGTTCGGGTTCGGGTTCTGGTAGTTGATCACTCATGTTCAATAGCTGCAGGGCAGCCAATCAACAAGCGTTTCACTGGTTTGCCCTTAGAAGCCATCACAGCCATGCCTACTAATGGCATGGCTGTGAATGGCCAGTGCATCATGTGACCCAGCCTCTTTATAAGCTGGAGTCACTTGATGCTGCAGTCACATGCTCTCTGAGACTCTGACTAGTGTAGGGAGAGGAAGCTGCCGGTGCTGTGAGGGACAGATTGCAGACATTTTAACATCTCATCCTGCATCCTGAGATTACTACTACTGTTGCCCTGAGGGACAGATTGCAGCCTGCAGCCTGCAGCCTGCATTACACAACGATCTGATTGTGGAGTAATTTGAGATTTCACATACTGCTGCTTTGAGTGACAGATTGCAGATCAAACCCTGCATTACAGAACAATCTGACTGCACTAGGTAGAGGCTTCTGCTTAGAGGGACAGATTATTGTTCTAAAATCATCTCCTACTCCTATAGGGCCAGGTTCCAGCTGTTGCTTAGAGGGACAGATTATTGTTCAAAAATCATCTCCTAGTTCTAAAGGGAGAGGTTCTAGCTGTTGCTGTAAGTGACAGACTATTGTTCAAAAGGTACAGATTTTTGTTCAAGAGGTACAGATTATTGTTCAAAAATCATCTCCTAGTTCTAAAGGGAGAGGTTCTAGCTGTTGCTGTAAGTGACAGATCATTGTTCAAAAATCATTGGCTACTCCTATAGGGCCAGGTTCCAGCTGTTGCTTAGAGGGACAGATTATTGTTCAAAAATCATCTCCTAGTTCTAAAGGGAGAGGTTCTAGCTGTTGGTGTGAGCGGTGCATTTCTTGCACCAAAATAAAAAGTGTGTCTACGTTGGTGTTTTAAAAAAAAAAGAAGGTATTAATTGGTATTAATAAATACTTAAATAGGGCTACAAAGTACATTTGCGGGCACAATGAGGAGAGCAAATAAGGGACATGGTCATGGTGCTGCTGGTGATGTTGGTGCTGCTGGTGTTGGTGGTGTTGGTGAACCTCCTGAAAGGAAGAGAGGAGTGGAACTGCTCCAGGTGTGAATCAGATGAAACTCAATCAGTCAGGTGCAGGTCCTGTTCGTGATCCAGAGAGATGAAGCCAGCAAAGAGATACCAACCGCACACTGGCTGAATGAAAATTTTTGAAATTTATTGGAAATAGTAAAATCACCAAAAAGGTGCTAATACAGGTATAGGCAGACAACGACATAAATCCAAGACAGGTAGATGGGTTGACGCGTTTCACAGACCGAATGTCTGCTTAGTCATAACCTTAAAGGATAAATGTAAATGATCCAAACCTTTATATCAAGTGTAGAGCCAAAATGATTCTTGTGCAGGTGTTTGCAATGGATCATCAATTAATTACCTGGCATGTTGATTGGACAACCCCTGAAACCATCAAGGAGTTTCCAAACAACGAAAAAGAGTTAAAACCTCTAAAGACCAGACTAAAAACAAACACACACCGCGATCGTCGACCAATCTGATCGGTGTGAAAACATGAAAGACAAGGTCGGATGTGACCCTCTGGATGAAAGAGGAAAAGAGGAAAACTCTAGAGATGCAAGGGTGTTGCGGGGACACTCAAGACGATATCTATGTGGAACATACTAAGTAGTAAATCTATAATAGTTAAATATCCAATGAGTAAAGAAACCCACACAGAAACCGCATATCTTTGTGTATCCCACACAAGTTCTCCACATTATATGAATAGAGATGGGGAAAAGAGCAGTGCATCAATTTGTTAATGATTTTTAACATTTTTAACATACATGAACACACTAATAGCCCATGCTATGTGTCTATCACCGAGGGGCCTAAATAGGCTAGTCCCCCGATGCCGGCACATATGAGTATCAACTTGTACATAGATTTGTATCACCAAAATGCACTGCACGCCCATCCCTGTACCTCTGAGTAAACTCCAAAATGTGCCTGACGACACACTTGCTAGTTTAAAGAAAAACCCCCATCGTTAGCCACAGAAAAACAAGCAAACTGCGTGCAGCACACAATATAACAAGAATCACTTTCTCCCTTTCTCCTTTTTATTCCTCCTTCACATATGATGGAACAACGCCAAATGCTCTATCCTATGTGATTTCTTAGACTAAATGGATGGAATGAGCCCGATGGGAAGAGTGCATGTCTAACTGTCATAAAAATGTGACACATCCCACTCGTGGTTCATTCCCTCTGGAATTCTGCTACGGAGCTTATGAATCCAAAAGACTTCTCTTCTGCACAAAATCTGGAAAAGATTTCCACCACGGGGACCCGTGCAGGCCTTGTCAATGACCTGCACCGTCATCGAGGTGGACATCAGAACATTGAAGTCAATGAATGTCGCACAACATTTCAACAATGCACATGGAGGAAGGACCACCTCGATGACGGTGCAGGTCATTGACAAGGCCTGCGCGGGTCCCTGTGGTGGAGATCTTTTCCAGATTTTTTGCAGAAGAGAAGTCTTTGGCCGGCCAGCCATTTGACGCATGTTCTTCCCCCACTGAGGATTGCAGGGCATTTCTCTTTGCCTCCTGTTGCCTCCTCCTCCTACTGCGCTTCCTCCTCCTCGACCACCTACTCATCCGCTCAGCGTAACACCTTCACCACCAACATCAGCACATCCAGTGGGAAACGACAGCAGGCTATTTTAAAACTGATATGTTTGGGGGATAAACCCCACACTGCGCAGGAGCTGTGGATGGGCATTGAACAACAGACCAATGAGTGGTTGTTACCACTGAGCCTCAAGCCCGGCCTCTCGTAGCGGCTCTGGGCCTAGCCCGTCTGACGCACATCCCTTGCCTGGCGCATGTGCTGAATTTGGTGGTACAGAATTTTCTAAAAAACTACCCGGATATGTCAGAGCTAGAGATAAGCGAACTTCTAGAAGTCCGGGTTCTGCTGGTTCGGCCGAACTTCGGGACAAACTCCGGGTTCGGGTCCGGACAGAACCCGAAATTTGTCCAGGACCCCAAACCCCATTGAAATCAATGGGGACACTGACTTTTAGGCACAAAAAAGGCTGTAAAATAGTCCTGGAAGGTCCTAGAGGTCTGCAAAAGGAAGGAAATGGGGTAAGGGTGGGACAAGTGACCTACAAAGAAATGGGGACAGGGAAATAACTTTAAATATTTAAAAAAAAATAAAAACATAAAAAATGCAAAAATGGAGATCATCTTCAAAATGGGTCTGAAAAGTATTAATTAACGGTAGAGGCCATAGAAATGTTCTAAAATCATCTTCAAACTGTGTCAAAAAAGTATAAATAAGCCGGGAGAACCCATATCACTGTTCTGCAAAATGTGTGTGTCACTTTAAATGAAACCGGGAATAAGTGCACATCTGTCACTTTTATTATTGCCGCTAATAATAAGTCAACATCTGTTCTTCATACATCTGGAAATAGTTTAGAACACTTTACCTAAAACCGGGGAGGAACCATACACCTGTTCTTCAAACATCTGGAATCTGTGTGTGAAAATACAGCATAGAGAAGAGCAGGCATATGGTTTCGCTCTTCACACACTGTTTGCAGATGTTTTAAGAACAGTGATATCATATCAGTGATATAGTGATATCTCTAATTTTGAAATAGTTGTATACCAACCCAAATCAAACTGCTTAATAACCAATGGTGTAAAAAAATAAAATAAAAATAAAACATGTAATAAGCCTCACATAGAGTGATTTAAATTATGTGAGCTAAAATTATGTTGAACACTTGCAAATTGATAATAACATTCATAAATGTAATAATAAAGGAGAAAGTCCTCTTAAGGTGGTTCTAAAGTTAAAATGTTTGTCGTAATACATTCCCTGCATTAAAATAAATGTTGTTCGCCCTGTCAACACTTACCTGAGTCCTCTCACGATTCAGTGCTGTGCCCATCTGCAACCCTGTTCTCCTTTCTTCCTCTTCTCACAGGAGACTCAGGCAGCAGCGGGAGAGATTTTTGCTGTCAGCCAACTCCTATGATGAGGGAGCAGGGGGCGGGACCAATCCACGCAGTGTGTGTCTATGAATACACACACTGGTCAGGAGCATGCCTGCATGTGTGCCCCATAGCACACAAGGACACACACAGAAGAGGAGGAAAGGAGACTGTTAGTGGGGGACTCCAGAAGAGAAGGTAAGGGACAGCTCTGTGCAATACCTTTGCACAGGGCAGGTAAGTATAACCTGTTTATTATTTTAAATTAAAAATATATATGTCTTTACAACTGCTTTAAAGACTGAGCACAGATGTGCTGATTTATGATTTTCAGAGAGGTAGAGAAGGCAAACTTCATACCGTTTTATGACTAACTGAAAACATTAAAAATTAAGCTTTCAGAATAGGTTCCTTTGATACAGTTTGTTTTTTGCAGGTAGTTAATAGCATGTTCTGTCTTTTAAATACGGAAATAGAATGGCTTCACAAAAGGACATTTGAGATAACTTATAAAGTTGGTCTTGGCGCTTATGCTAAAAAGGCAGCACTTGATTATGCCTTCTCCATTTTCTCTTTATAAGGAATGGCATTGTAGTGATAATCTTCTACCTCTGAAAATCACAGTTGTAAATATTATGCGTATACAGTGAACATTTACCAGGATTTGACAGTTGTAAGGATTTTTATCACACTTTTTTATTCACTGTAGAAATAAACAGAATATTATGAAATTCCTGGTACCATTCCAACTCTCCCTAAATCTCATTTTGGTACAGCTGGGAAGCTACAAAGTCACTAAAATAATAGGATATTGCTATTAAATTCAGCATTGCTACATATTTTAAGCTGACTGCTGTTTTGGGAAATGCATTCTTATTTCTTTCAATAGGAATAGTACAATAAGTCCTTTTGCTGCCAAAAACATAAATGGATTTAAAGTTATTTAAGCTAGCCTTGTCAATCCATTGCTTTGAATATTTAATGATGACAGCTAAAGAATAAAAAAAATCCCTAAAGGTAACAAATTCATATAACCATTACTAAATAATCTCTCTTGTTTTTCATAAAAAACAAACATTTCCTATTATTGTGTATGTCGGCTAAAAATTGAGACCTATAAATAACGTGTAAATGAAGAAAAGTATTCAGTCATACTGTACCATTAAAATTATTGTATTAGCTATGATTGTAACTGTTAATAACCTTGGGGAATTCTGGGAAGAGGGGAGGAAAAGTAGGTGGAGAGAGAAACATTTTTTTTTTTTTACATTAACTGTGTTTCATAAAGTGCTTTAAATCCATTGGGAGAATTATCATTATTAATAAGATCAAGCTGTCCACTTTCTAGCAAATCATAGGCACTTAGGGAATATTATGTGACATTACATTCATTTCAAAGTGGACTAAAATTTCTCATAACCCTTCCTGTGTTGTTGTTTTTGTATTTTTTACAGCAGAATTTATTGTACAATAAAAGGAGTGTTACAAAGAAACATGTTTTAGATGACAAAGAATAAAATGAAAGGGAAGCAATCCTAAGCATAAGGTCCATGATACAGGAGAAATGAGATAACAGCAAGTTTTCAATAAACATCTTTTGGAGTATGAACAAAGAATCTATTGTACATGAATAGCAATAAAGCCCTTTGTTCGATAAATCTCTGTCAAGAATAACTAGTACACTGTATATAAACCCAAAGTCTATTTTTCAGTATGTTTGCCATCATGTTCCACTGTATAAAATTGTTTTAAAGTTGTACAGTTGAAAAAAAAAAGTTGTAGGGAGAAAAAAAATTGTACATATACTTACCTTTTTCCTGGCTTCTCTACCAGAGGAGTGATATCATACTGCTTATGTTGAGATCCTGAGTACCATAAGAAGACACTGCAGCAATTTGCAGGATTGCATTTTTGCAAGATTTGGGATAGCATTCCCCTGGAGAAGAAGGACTTGAGCTCATCATCACTAAACATCTGTGGGCAGAAGTTAGGAGAAAGGTATATAATCAGAAGACTTTTTTCACAACATTTTTTTTTCATGTAAATGCATTTGTGAATGGGAAGGGACCCTAATATATTAGGTGGATCTTGAAAACAGTGTTGTGAGCTGGCTGTGTAGTTGACCTTTTGGCTGCCGATTAGGTCTGTCAAATAGGCAACTCAATAATCAAATGAAAGCGCTCACATGTCAGGCTGACAACACTACAGATATATGCAAGGTAGAGGCTTATTGGTCTACAACAGGAAGTGCTGTTATTAACAGGATCTCCACGCAACAGCTTCACAAAAACAATTTGCTTAAGAAAACTGTCTCCAGTAAAACATAATACCAAACTTATTGAAAAATACACTTTGGGTTTCCATTCACTTTGTATAAAATACATGAAACACAAGATTAGAAGTAACAGCTAGTTGTATGTATTTGCATATTTTAGTGTCTAAATGGGTGTTTCCGGTGACAGGAAAGCTATTTGGATCATTACAAACAACAGGAGATTCCTGTCATAATTGCCAATGTGGAAATATTTAATACTGGTGGTGGCATTACAACCATGATATGCAGGTTTTTTTTTTTTTTTTTTTTTTTTAAAATCAATTTTTATTGAAAAATTTCTTGATACAGTAAACAAGACATGAGACTCATGGATAACAAGGCAAATATACATAAAAGATCAAGGAGATAGTACATCCATGAGTATTAAACAGGAAACAGTGGGATAACGAAACACATTTACAGGGTTTGTTGTTGTTGTTGTTCTCACTGGTATCTATGTTGATCCACCATTACTCGTGTGAGGAGAGTAAACTTATAGTGACGGGATTGCGTCTGTATTCATGTCGTGGGGATGTTTATGTCACTACGAGTGTCGAATCTGAGGGCCTTCCCTGTTCCCCCGGGCACCCCATTGGGAGCACATTTGTGCTCGAGGATGCAGGGTGGCCTAGTGTCTAAGTGTTACCTCCTTCTGGGGAGAATCGTCGCTTAGCATTAGATCAGCTGATCTTAAGTGGGATAACCAGGGTCCATGCGTCCATGGATTTGGGGGGCATGGTGAGAACAACAACAACTGCTCACAAAGTGCATTGGAGGTAAAGAAGATGATAAGTAGGTCAAGGTGCAATTCTGTGGTGAATGAATATTAACGGGTGAAAGTAAGTATGAGAGTGAGATGGGTGGTGTTTGGGCGATGTAAATTTATAGGTGGTTAGTGAAGGGAGGGGGGGGGTTTGGAGCAAGGGCGTCGATGTTGTTAATTATCCATTTTGGGCCATATTTCCCATTTTTTATGGAAGGTGGGTCCTGATGCATTTTTATATGCTATGATACGTTCACACATGTAATTGTGATGTACTAGGGTTGTCACTTCTGAGAGATTTGGTGCCGGGTGCATGCGCGGAGCCAGACCGAGCGGTCATGCAATTCTAGCTCTCCGCTACACGGAGCCGTAGATGACCTGATCACGGCGGACCAACAACTGGAAAACAGTCTATAAAGCTGCAGATACAGCACGAAGTCCAGGTTCCCTCGTTGGGCTAACCCTCATGGTTCACGGGGGCTCCAAAGTGAAGTATAAAGCTTCTACCATCAAGGAGGCCCTGTCACGAGGCACCCTGAAGATGGCGGCGGCACATTCAGAGCCGAAGGGGAGCGGAGAGTCTAAAACGCCGAAAGCACGTAAGCACATTATGGGAATTCCCTCATCCCCAGATGAACTGCTAGCTGACCCCCTACCCTCCCTAAGCCCAGGGTCGGGTACAGTAGCCACCCCAGAGCTTTTACAACAGATAGAGCATATGCTCAATAAGGCCCTGCGCCAGACCTCGGACCATATTACATCCAACGTCGAAATATCTGACAAAAGGTCAACAACCAGGCGGCACTAGTCCAGTAGATGCCGAGGCACATCGCCTCTCGATCTTAACGTACTGGCGAGCCAGACCGAGGCGCGTACGTGGGCCGTGGTTTAGAGA